>BRDA01076554.1:2500-14791 GCA_036984385.1 Crenuchus spilurus | reverse complement strand
GATCCAATATGACATATTTGTGAGTATTAAAGTATGTGAACCTTTGCTTTCAGTATCTGGTGTGACCCCCCTTTACAGCAATAACTGTAACTAAACGTTTCCGGTAACTGTTCTTTAAACGTTCTTTGGTAGAACGACTTGTGTGCTTAGGGTCGTTGTCTTGCTGTATAACCCACCTTCTCTTGAGATTCAGTTGATGGACAGATGTCCTGACATTTTCTTTAGAATTCTCTGATATAATTCACAATTCATTGTTCCATCAATAATGACAAGACGTCCTGGCACAGATGCAGCAAAACAGGCCCAAACCTGATACCACCACCACCATGTTTCACAGATGAGATAAGGTTCTTATGCTGGAATGCAGTGTTTTCTTTTCTCCAAACATAACACTTTTCATTTAAACCTAAAAGTTCTGTTTTGGTCTCATCCGTCCACAAAACATTCTACAAAGAAACTTCTGGGTTGTCTACGTGATCTTTAGCAAACTGCAGACGAGCAGCGATGTTCTTTTTGGAGAGCAGTGACTTTCTCCTTACAACCCTGTCATGCACACCACTGTTGTTTAGTGTTCTCCTGATGGTGGACTCATAAACATTAACATTAGCCAATGTGAGAGAGGCCTTCAGTTGCTTAGAAGTTACCCTGGGGTCTTTGTGACCTCGCTGACTATTACACGCCTTGCTCTTGGAGTGATCTTTGTTGGTCGACACTCCTGAGGAGGGTAACAGTGGTCTTGAATTTCCTCCATTTGTACACAATCTGTCTGACTGTGGATTGGTGCAGTCCAAACTCTTTAGAGATGGTTTTGTAACCTTTTCCAGCCTGATGAGCACCTCAGAAATCTCATTTGTTTGTGTCATGATACACTTCCAGAAACATGTTGTGAAGTGAAGACTTTGATAGATCCCTGTTCTTTAAATAACACAGGTGCCCACTCACACCTGATTGTCATCCCATTGATTGACACCTGACTCTAATTTCACCTTCAAATTAACTGCTAATCCTAGAGGTTCACATACTTTTGTCTCTCACAAATATGTCATATTGGATCATTTTCCTATTTGTGTCTCATTTGTTTAACTGGGTTCTCTTTATCTACTTTTAGGACTTGTGTGAACATCTGATGATGTTTTAGGTCATATTCATGCAGAAATTTAGAACATTCTAAAGGGTTCACAAACTTTGAAGCAGCACTGTATATTAAATACAATATTGCAGACTGACAAAGTAAATCTGCTCATGTAATTAAAAGTATTTCAATATATGTATTGTATAATTGTAGATATTGTAGATGTATAATAAATCGCAGACGTTTGTATTTTAGTTGCCATAAATCAGTAAGACTTCTCTGATGAGATAGAAAGTGCTGAGAGTTCCCTGCTGACATAATATGACAAAGACTGATGAGAGAGTCTGTCTGGCTTTAAACAGCTCTTCTAGTGTTTTCTATGTTAAAATGTCTTTCAGGTTCTTCGGGGGGAGCAGTGAAATGTCAGCACCAGAATTTGGATGCTGACATTTCATCCTGGTTACATTTGCTTCCAACATTACAGAACACACTGTTGTTTGTGTGAATTGTGGGGACGTTACTTAGGCTTACATTCATTTTCATGAGACTTACCCAAACCTTTCTTATAACTACTACTAGCCTAACTTTGACCCTTAACCTTAAAGGATTTATGTTGTAGGAACCACCTTGTGGTCTCCAAAAGGTTGCAAGAGCCTACAACATTAGCAGGAAACTGGTTTTGGCCCGTACAATGTCTGGTACACAGACAAAAAGCTATCTTGGCAAGTAAATACAGATAGACAACAAGAAACTGTAGGGTGATGGGAAATGTCCTTATTCTGTATACTGTGAGTTATTAAGTCTCTACTACGAAATGAAACTTAGTTCTGCAGTTCTGAAAGTGAGGAACTGAAAAGCGAAGCCTCACAAAGGGTTTCAGGGTCTAAAACGCTGATGTAAAGGTGACTTCTCAGAGATGTCAGCCTTTCTTCTGACATAATACTCATATCTGAACATGGCCAGCTAGTTTCCATGGTGAAATCTGACCGATCTTTGTGTTTGTTGATCAGGTGAAAGAGGCCAGTCAACAGCCTCAAATGGCCTTCACTGTGCGCCACACGGCCGTGTCCTTCCAGACGGAGGGCGAGACGTGGCGGGAGCAGAAGGAGCGGCGGGCGGCACTGATGGTGGGGATTCTGATCGGGGTCTTCGTCCTCTGCTGGATCCCTTTCTTCCTGGCCGAGTTGATCACCCCACTGTGCTCCTGCGATATCCCGCCGGCCTGGAAAAGCGTCTTCCTCTGGCTGGGCTACTCCAACTCCTTCTTCAACCCGCTCATCTACACGGCCTTCAACAAGAACTACAACAGCGCCTTCAGAAACCTCTTCTCCAGACAGCGCTGAGTGTGCAGCGTTACTGTTAGACTAAGAGCGGCAATGACTGGTTGACCAAGTCCATTATATACTGATAACATCTGGAAAAAGGTCTTTGACTCAATTTCTTTAAAGATCGCATTAACTTCAATATGATCCATACAGCCATTCTGACTCTACAGATCAACATGGCTTCTACTGTTTGCTGCACAGATGAAAGGTGATGCAGAAAAGGAAACAAAATGACAGAAAAATGGTTAGAATCATGGATTAATCAATTGTATAAATAATTATTAGTTGTAATCCCAGGCCAAGGATCCACCACCCAAAATAAAAGCAACTAAGGCAGCTCTAGTCAAAAACTGGCCATTCATGAAGGTCTAGAAGGAGACAATGCATCCACAGATGAGCTACAGACTCTAGCAGTACACCAACAAGGCGGGGCTACAAGTGAATTACAAATGCTTTAAGAGGTACAAATGAGCTAAAACTTTACCGCTGTGAACTGTAATGGCTTCTGTTTGGTTGCCATTCTCTTACTTTGGTATGTACTAGGCTTCCTCCATGTCTTTATATACTGTATGTAAATGCATCTGTAGCTACAACAAGCTGTTGGTGTTTTTGGGTAAAAGTGTGAAACGTGAATTCACATCATTAAGAAGCCCTATTGTGACTAGATTTGTTTATCAGGAGCACGTCTGTAATGTTAAACATCTGGTCAATGATAAACTCTGGAGTCTTGGATGTTAAGACAATTACTTCTGTTTGGGTGTTGCTCTTCCAGGTGAATACATTGTTTTCCAAATGTAAGAATTGTGTCCACACAGGACTAAAACGATCAGAGTGTCGAGTTTGTAACAACAGTCCATAATTCAGCCCGAAATGTTCCTCAACAAGCTCTTCTCCAGGCAGCTCCGAATGACAGCGGCAAGAACGAGAAGAAAGAGCATGAGGAGAAGGAAGGGTGACAGCCCGGAGAAGATTGATAAAAGATAGGAGCGACAGAGGACAGGCAGCTGTGCTTCACTCTCCAAGCTTTTGATAGCCAGAGAGAGCTTTATAAACAAAGACGTCGCTGGACTGGCTAATCTTAGCCCTCGTAGATCAAGAGACTCCAGAGACTGATGGGACTTTCTGTCCTTTTGTGTTGAGATCAAAACAAATCTCATGTCCGCTGAGACACTGTGATGATGTGGCAACGTCCATTAACCCTTTCAGGTTATTACTGCTTTCCTCCCTGCGCTGTTTAAATATATTTACATCATTATTTAAGTACTTTTGAGTCATTTTTACATTGTTTACACAATCTGCCCTTCAGACCTTTTTCTGTTAATGAGCAAAACATGGTGGAAAATAAGTCATCATGTTCAAATCATCTCTGAATTGAGTTAAAAGCCTCATATCATGGCATGAATGTTTCTCACATTTTTTAAATAAAAGCGTTTGATGTTTTATGTAAACGCTGTTGTTGTCATGGTGTGAGTCGCACTGACACTCCCTGACAAATACAATGAACAACAATCTACACAGACTAACAAAGGAAACTTATAGGGGGAGTCATTAGGTACCAATGAGGGAACAGACATGAACAATGAAGTGACGTCACAGGGGTGTGTGGACAGTGACGTAGACCAGACATGTGAAGGACAAACTCAGATACAATTGACAGGGAGAGGGGGCGTGGACCCAGACAACAGGTGCAGCAGGACCAGGACCCCAGTGGTGGTGGTGGGGAGGAAGGAGGGGATTGACGTTGCTAATTTAAAGCAGCAGAGCGGAAATGTAAGTTCGTTTTTTATAAACGCAGGTGGAGGGCTGTGATTGATCAAATTGGTGAATGATGTGGCATGACAGAGCTTACACTATATAACTACTGTATAATGTAAGTAGCCTATATTTGATCTGCTACACTATCACTGCTAATGCTAATCAGAATACAACTTTAGCATCAAGCTGTCAATGCATTCACTGGGTTTCACAGTATTTTAACACCTTTATCAGCTTTTTAAAAAGGAAGAATAAACGTAAATCTGAACCAGTCCTTGTGTGCTACAGGGAAAGTGTAGTTATCTTTTATGCTAATGCTAATCTTTGTTACTTTAACATCAAGCTAACAATGCACTCGTCAGGTTTCTCAGTAGTTTTTGCAGCCCTGTCAACTTAAAAATGTACACACCCTTCTTCCCCTTCCAAAGAAAGAAAGAAGACATGCCTGCCTCAAAAATTACAATATGTTACTGTTATTGACCATATTTTGGCTCATTCTGCTCTGTTTGTATTTGCTATACTTAAAATTATCTGCTTCTGCTGACTGGCCGCGTTGCCCAAATGCAAGTATAGTCAACATTGAAGTTTACAAAGTCTGGTCTACCCACAGCAGCATCCCAGCTAACAGTTTTGGTTAGTATAATGTTTTGTGAACGTTACAAGTGTTACAATTTGGTTCTTAGAACATTCAATCTGTCAAGTCTTCTAGATGTTTCTAGAACATTTGTATTTAACTTTTTAAACATTCCGGTAACATTGCTGTGACATTCGGAGGACCTCACTTACAGTACGTTAAATAATGACCACACACACACATGCTAACGTCACAATATTCAGAACCAATAAAAACATTTCGCTGATGTTACAAATGTTGCTGTAACATTAGTGTTTTTCTAACTGGGAACATTCCGTGAGAAATGTTCCAAAAACGTTGTAATGCAAACCATTATGACATCACATTTTCAGAACATTCCGGGAAAATTATTTCTGTAACGTTACAGGCTAACTTTCCTGTCACTTTTTAAAAACGTTTATGAACGTCCTTATAACTTTCTCTGTTAACGGAGTTAGCCCTGCTAACCCACTCATGAATTTTTAAGAAGTTCTTCCACAGGGACATAAAACTCACCTCACTACTGATTGTTCCTTGTTCTGCCAAGCATCACCTGAACTACTCTACTGGGTCGGCTTGATTTAGTCTTGCCCTAAAGAAGCATTCAGAAAATAGCTGATCCTCATGATTGGTAGTTGAGGTTGAGGCGCTGAAGGCTGTCGGATTCTTCAAATCTGGCCAAGAAATGTGTCGTTCACTTCCATAATCCATCATTTGTGCTAGTTGTGTGGAACCATTTTTAAAAACTACGTGAGCAAGTTGCACAATCTTAAAGTGTAATGAGATCTTTGTTTATTGTGATGTTTTTGACAGAAATCTGCCAGGTGTTGGTATAGTTTAATAAGAACATCTCAACTGACTGATCAACAAAGAGGATTTATCAGATACCAGTGCCAGCCAAGTCTCTCCTACCTCTCTGTAGGCCACACTCACTCATAAACCTCTTCTCTGTGGCGCCACACTGACGCGTTTACCTGAATCTTCTCAGAAGTGTAAATCAGCCCTCGTATGCTTTTGTATTCCTTACAAAGTCTTTCTGTAAAATAAAAGCATCTGTAGCAACCAGACATCCTAACAAGCTGCTGCTTTTGTTGAGGAAAACGAGTGCGGCATACAAATTTAGCTCCGTATGAAAGTAACAAAGTCACTGCACATAGTTGCAGTCTAGGTGGGCTGAAATTCTGCACCACTACATCATAGGAGGCTGGTCCAAACACAGCCAACAAATGCAATCGATCAATTGTGAAAGACATACTTGAAGCTACAGTGGTGGAGTCCGCCAATTATTACATGCTTGACCAGGCTGAGCCCATTACTCACATCGAGGTGGCCAAGAAACTGATGTCTCAATCCAGGGAGGTTCCCCCCAGCAAGTGCCACCACTTGCTTTTGTTGTATTATCACGCTGTGGGTCCAGTGAAAACAGGAGAATATGCTGGATTCAAAAAGTTTATTTTGAAGTGCTCCAGGATTCAGTCTGACCAGCCCAGTTGAGCATCTAGCTTCTATAGTCTTGACAAGTGCCTCCAGCTATCTGGAGATCTGCTTTCAGAATACAGAGAGGATTGTTAGAGGCAGACGTAAGCTCTTAGACAGAAAACACAGCGAAGGGTCTGCCTTTCTCAGGAAAGACCTTCAGAACTTTGAGTGCACACCACTGAGCACGGAGACGCTGAACATTGGTCATTTACTGATGACACCTGTTGTTCTCTCAGAAGTGTGTTGATATACACAAGGAATTTGAGACAGGACTGCTCATTGTTAATTATCCTGACATCAGTCAAAGGTTCCTTATTTTAGTGCCCTCAAGTTCAAGTTCAAGTTCAAGTGGCTTTTATTGTCATTACATCTGAGTACAGGTACACAGTGCAATGAAATTACGTTCCTCCGGAACCATAGTGCAACATGCAATGACAGTACAGTACACAACAAAGTGCTAGGTGCAACAGGATAACAGAGGACTAAACACTACAATAAATACAATAAATACAGCAGACAAACTTAACAGACAGGACAAGACAGTGCAGTACCGATGCGGTACAATGGAATGTCCGTGGCGCGGATAAGGTGCAAGAGATGTAACATACTGTAACATATAGATGTGCATGCTAACAGCAGTTACTGAGGTAGAGAGTTTATGGTTTATAGTTTTTGGGTGAGCAGCAAATATTGCTGATACGATGGGGATGTTAGTGTGGGGGATGTGTGCTGAGTGCTAGTGTGAGTGCTTTGTGTTTGGGACAGTCCTTGTGTGGGTGTGATGAGTGGTGTGGGGTGGGGGTACAGGCTAATATCCAACTGACCATCACAGTGTGATGCATTCCATTGCCTTTACTTCAGTTATTGTGACCAAAGGAATTTAACTACAATCAATTCCAGTCATGAATAAAGGAAATAAAGCTTTTACTGAGGTAAGATGACTGTCTGTGTTACCTAACTGCTAAATTTATTAAATTGTCATTGTGATTCATTATAATGCCTCGCTAGCAGCGGCTAACAGATGACTAATGTTTCAGTAACAAGCTGTGTAGCAACGCTGATACCGTAAACGATATTCACATAAGCTCCCATATGCAAATCTTTAATTTTTTATTGGCTATTAGCAGCATGCGTAAGCATGTCCCACAGCTCATTATTGAAAGTGTGTTGCACATGTGCAGTGTTTTATACTGCTCACTTTCTTAAATGGATGCTGACTGGTCAGCCCCATACACACTAAATGAAGACTGCTGAAAGTACTGACCTTATGCAACACGTACAGGAATATTTAAAATGTATTGGGAACTACTGTCATTTTCATATGTCAAATACACAACAATGTTAGAAAATAATATTTAAATGAAATAATTTTAAACAAAATTATTGATTATGTCACACACTGCTCCACAGCGACATCTGGTGGGGCCGGGCCCAACCTGCCCCTAATGTGGAGATGTCACTGCTAGGGACACATTTTATTAACAAATCTCAAAAACACAATATTGCTTTTTAATGAATAGTTTACGGGCAAAGATTGGCAGCAGATACATGGTTCATTTTACACCGAACCACTGGGAGTTTTGAGCAGTTTTTGCCCATTTTTAAAATATTTTTAATTTGGTCTTAAATAGCAATAGATTAAAAATGTTTATCATGCCAATGTTTGGTGTCTTTTGGCATCATCACCTACACGACCGGAAAATCTTTATACAATTTGACACACTGGACCAACATACTGGATCCAAAACCATAACATCAGAAACAGAACGTAACATAAAGACCAATTTGGTTTTAGTATAAAAAACACAAACATGCTCAATGAAGTAGTGAAAATGTTAACACAGGTTGTAAATGAACATATGATAGTAAAAATTTTGATCAACTACTTACAACAAAAAGCAGGTGTGAGGTCCAGTTATGTCCACTTGGTGGCAGTGTTGGCAGGTTATGCTGCAGTGTGCCTTCCTTGTTTCTTTTACAGACGTATAAATATGAGGTTTATATCAACTTTAAGTAGTTATATCTCTGCTGTTACTTGGTCCATCAACATCAAACTACAATAACTGAGTTTCAAGTCAGATCTTTGTACAGAAGTTATCAACCCTGTTGATTTTTATGCTGTGGTGTCTTGAAACAGTCATGTGATTTGATTACACTGGCATGATTGGCAGCCATGACCTTTAGACAGCAGTGTTGTAACTGTCAGCACATCACTAATGTTAGCATTAGCAAATTTAACTGCTTTTAAATAGATTTTTAAATCGTAATATACTCTATAAAGCATATAACCTCTGTATCGTGAAACAAATCAAAGTGCCAGGTTGTGACCAATACACAGCCCTCCTGCGCATACATCAGCAGAGCATCAGAATCATTTCTTCTGTGCCCAGGCTGATCTCTCTTCATCTACAAGTTATTAAAGAACTGTTATGAAGTCAGGATGACTGCGAGTTCGTCACCTGTGTGCTGTGTGTTAATTTCCTTTCTGGAGTCTCCGGAGTTCAGAACAACAGCAGCTTCTAAAGCTTCATCTTCGGGGACTCTATTGAAGCTCTTTTGAATTCAGAGCTCCTTAAAGTCTGACTTCTATTATCCCTTCTCATTTCCCTCTTTGCTCCAAACGTAGTTTATCATTGAAGGCATGTTTGGAGCTTAGAGGTTTCTGCAGCGAGTTAAATAACGCACCAGTTAGCACTGGGCTAATATATAGTAAAATATAATATATGGGAGTAATGCAGTGCCCTGCACTGGTGAAGGGGTACTCCTGCGACCCATTTATGGATGGATAGTATAGAAATGGTTGGCTTGGAAACATTTCACAAAGGAAATACCCAGTCAGTGTAATCAATTTGGCCCTGTCATTTAGATAAGATGCCCTGTGCCCGGTGAAGAGGTAAGGGATCAGGATTAAACAGAAGATAATGGACAGGTGGATGGATGTAGTCATTTGTTGAGTCATCACAGTTCTGCAAACCCAAATATGAAAACCTGGCACAGTATAGGCAATAAATAAATAGAAATAAATGGAAAATTAAATACATGAAAATGACACACTGTTACTTTTACTTTCATTTCTTTGCATTGAAAACACTGTGAACTCTAGATATTAATACACATACAGACGGCCTGTACATCGTCCTGTACAGTCATCCTGTATATTTGGAAATGTGCACATCTGTATATATCATAGCTTTTAATTCATAACTTATATGACTTATCAAATTGAACTGAATTGAATTGAATTTGATCTTCACTATATCTTGACTTAATCTGAGTCCATTTATGACTTGGCCATGATTCAGTCTTGTTCTCAGTTTTGACTCGGCCTGGACTCTGCCTCGTTTCTCTTGGTCAGCCTTGACTAAGGGTGCTTTCACACTTGAAAGTCTGGACCATGGTCCGAACCAAGGTTCATGTGTTTGTTACTTTGTATATATTTGGTCCGGTTAGGTTTGTTTTCACACTGCATTTTTGCGAGCGCACCAAAGACTTTTATTATGACACGCCCACGTACTGTCGTCATCACTTATGTGGTGTGCGTCTTCCTACACTCAACACTGATTAGTTTGTAGTAGGATGTGCGTCTCACGTGTTTAAATACTTCTATATAGTTTTATATATCGATGTCACAGTTTCTTTAGTTTAGGATGCTCTGTCATATCCGTTCTCTCTCATCCTCTCAGAAAATAAGCTGCACGTTTCACTATTTTAGTGAGTTTTTAAAGCTGACTTTTCACATATTCATCTGACAAATTATATTAAACATGTCGTCTCCTCCTCGCTCCATGTGCTACCACGGCTCATTTCTGCTGCTGTTCCGGTTATTTTACTTCTGTTATTGTTGTTGAATGTTGTTACCGCCTGTAAAAACTTCCTGTATTTGGTCTGAAAGTCCAAACCTTATAGAAAAATGTTTTCACACTGGACGTGAACCAGACCACCTCTTTTGGTCGGACCAAATTTTGCTCCTTTGGTCCAGACCGTGGCTCTCGGCCGCTTTCACACCTGCTATTTTGGTTCGGACCAAACTGAAAAGTCTGAAAGTCCGGACCAAACAGTGTAGGTGTGAAAGCATCCTCAGTCTCTCATTTGAATTTTGTCATGCTTCACTTAAGACTCAGTTTTGCTCTTATCTGGACTTCAGGTTGATCCACTTATGACGTGGTCATGGCTCAATATCGCTCTTTATTGGACTCAGACTTGACTCGGCATCGATCCACTTAAGACTCAGCCATGACTCGACCTTGACTGGCAACAGTCTCGGACTTGAACATTACTCTAATCCGTGAAAAATGGCAGACTTCAGAGAAGCCGTGCTGTGAGTAAACGTGTTTACATTTGAACTGTTACTGCAGTTAAATTTGATGCGACTGTGTGCCATTGCTCATATCGCTCCACTTCGCTCAGTTATCAGTGAGCTGTAGTTGGTGGGTTTACAGAAGGTTGTGGATGTGTCAAGCCGCTCTTAGCTGTCAGTTCTTTTCAGAAGTGTTCTATCACACATGACCCAAAAAGACTCTTCACTTCTATTACCCAGAAGACTAAGCTCATAAACAAACACACACAGACAAGGACACACTTCACTTTCTCGCTCACACGCTGTCTGTGTATTATTATTATTTTATTTCTACTTCACGGTGAAGTCACCAAAACTGCCGGCAGAAGGTCTGTTGTCAGTGGCTATGTGCTAAAACTTTTCCCAGCTAACAAACTTTATTAGGGGCTACGTTGGGCTGAACATGGACTAGCTGAACTCAAGATAGGCATGAGCTCTGAGTGGGTTGGTACTGTTTATGGGATAAGATGGGCAGTAACTATCAATATATGGGGCCAACATGGGCACGTATTGGGTTTTGCATCCAGCATCTATTCCTGACATTGAGAGTTTTCTTTCTTTCTTAAATTGTAAGATACTTACAAAAAGCCTTAATGCCTCTTTTAGCACTTTTCCATCAAAATAACTCTGGTTCTTGAACTGGTGCCGTTCGGACTTATGAAAACCTCGGTGCTTTTTAGTGAACCAGCCCGCATTTCCACTAGTTTTAGTTGAACTGAGGATACGTCCTGGTGTACGTCATCAACAAAGCGGAATTCTAAACAAAGATGGCAGAGCGCATCGACTTGCGAGCAGTTGTGCTCTTGGTACAAATGTTTGTTTCACTTCACAAGTCAAATCTAGAGCTACTTCTGGCAATAAAAAGACGCCGAAGACTTCTCTACGCGAGACGAAGGGTATGTAAAATGGTGTGGACGTTGATTAAACATGAGCATGCTAAATCAACAAGTGTTAGCTAGCTATGCCTTAGCTATTAAGTCAAAACGGATTTTCTTGTTAAGCTGGTAAATTTAGGGAAATAGTTTCTCTCAAGTTAATATACCATTATCTTGGTAAACTTTGTAACATCTTTGCCATCTTTTTGCATTGAGTGCGCAGGCCCATTTGGTTTGCACTGAAAAACCAAGTATTTTTTGGTTCCCGCTGCGAACGAACATTCCTGGTTCGGGGCTGTACTTCTGTTGGTGGAAATGCACTGAACGGTTCAAAATTAGGTTCGTGAACCAGAACAGTGCCGGTTCCGTGTTGGTGGAAAAGTGCTATTTAAGGTACCTTTATGCCTTACTTGGTCCAGACATTTCAGTCAGGCACAGCTCACACAACCCAAGAAAACAGCGTTCAAAGTAAATCTATCCTTAATTTTCTCTATTCTTAAAATGAATTTAGATAGTATGAAGACTCGGGCCATGCTGATCAATGGCAGCAACACATAACTTGGGCCATAGTTGGGCCAAGTGTTGATTACACTCAGCAACTCACATGTCAGTAAAAAAGGGGCTGGGGCCCCGAGTGGCTCAGCAGGCTAAGATGCTGACACAATGACCGGAGGATCTTGAGTTTGAATCCTGGTCATATTGTTTGCCATCAACAGCCGGAGCCCACAGAGAGCAAAAATTGGCAGTGCTCTCTCTGGGTGGGTAGATGGCGCTCTCTCTCCCTATCACTTTCACATTGCAATGTCCTCTGACTCCGGAACCTACTGATTGGTCCA
>BRDA01076548.1:0-10124 GCA_036984385.1 Crenuchus spilurus | reverse complement strand
GTTTGCAAGCCTACATGGCTTCTTTCTACATGGCTCCTCTTTCTTTCAACAATGGCTTTCTTCTTGCCACTTCCATAAAGGTCAGATTTGTGGAGCGCATGACTTATAGTTGTCCTGTGTACAGATTCTCCCACCTGAGCTGTGGATTTCTGCAGCTCCTCCAGTGTGACCATGTGCCTCTTGGCTGCATCTCTGACCAGTGCTCTCCTTGCTCGATCTGTCCGTTTAGGTGGACGGCCATTTCTTGGTAGGTTTGCAGTTCAATTCAATAGTGTTCTCTAACAAACCACTGAGGCCTTCACAGAGCAGGTGTATTTATACTGAGACTAAATTACACACAGCTGGACTCTAGTAACTAATTAAGTGACTTCTGAAGGTAATTGATTGCACTGGATTTTGTTTAGAGGTATCAGAGTACAGGGGATGAATACTTATTGACTTCACACTTTTAAGATTTTTATTTGAATACAATTTTGAAAACAATGTATCATTTTCATTCCACTTCAAAATTATGTGGTACGTTGTGATGGTCTATCACTTAAAATCTCAATAAAATACATTTAAGTTTGTGGTTGTAAGGTGACAAAATGTGAAAAAATTCAAGGGGTATGAATACTTTCTGTACCCACTGTATTTGCTGAAGCATCATATAAGCAGTGGGCTGCAAACTGTTGAACTGTGAGCTAGACTCTGATGTAATACTTATAGCTTATCTAAAATAGACACATTGGACACAAATAAGATAGAGTTTTCCACTTTGCTAACATTAACTCAGTTACATAACTACATTCAGTCTGTCCTAAAACCTGACACACTGAGCTCCAAATACGCTGTATGTCCAAAAGTTTGTGGACACCACTTCTAATGAATGCTTTCAGCATTTCATGAAACAGATTCCCAAATACACATACATATTGTTTAGTCCTTGTAGTGAAGTACTGCTAACAGAATAGGACTCTCTGAAGTAGAAAAACATGAACATATTGGCACCATGTCTAATGCCAGGTGTGGGCTAGAGAGGCATAAAGCTCACTAGAATTGAGCTGTGGAGCAGTCGAGCTGTATTCTCTGCTCCATCCAGTACTTTTGGGATGAGTTGGGGATGAGGTGGGATGGTGATTATCCTACAGCCTGACATCACTAACACGCTAGCAATCAAATCCTCACAGTAATGCTCCAAAATCTTGTTGAAAGCCTTCCCTGGACAGTACAGACAGAAACTTTTTATAACCCTTGATTTCAGATTATTAGAAATGAAAAACTCTCTAAATTCCTGGTGCTGAATTGTGTGCAATTTTGTTTTAGGTTAAATAGAACGTTTTGCGGGTGGAATATGGACATGTCCATTCAGTTCAGGTTGTGTATTGGCCTGTCGTGATTATATATACGACACAGGTGTGATGATTCAATATATTGTAATATTCTGCGATACAATAAGTACAGAAATATATTGTGAGTCTAATTTTAGTCAGTAATGCACCCTTATGTTTGAGTGGAAGATTCTAATGGTTGAAGATGGATTACACTGCCATCTAGAGGCTGGGGTTTTAAATACAACGCAAAATGAGCTGAGAATCACAAAAATACATCTCATCTAAAAATGAGATGCCCAAAAATTTGTGAAAATATTTTTGCAGTATTAATAATTTGTACAAAATAATAATAATAATAATAATAATAATAATAATAATAATAATAATAATAATTTGTATAAAATAATTTATGCAGTACAAAAAGAGAGGTGGGCAAAGTCAATGCCAGGTTGGGCTGATTTTACAAGTGTAAACTATTCACAAAGGGACTGTCTACTCTTTCTCAGACTCATATTAAGCTTTGTAAAACGTCTTTTTCTATTAATCATTGGCAATTATTTTTATTCAGCAGTGAGATTAAAGACCCCAAGGCATAAGCTTAACCTCTATACTGTACACATCCACTAAGGAGATAAAGCGTGTCTGTAATTCACTATAAATGAGAATCATTTATCATTTCTCTGTAAGAATGATTAGGCACCATGCTTCTTACCCTATACTTATGCAAACGTGATAATAAAGCATGACCATGATCAGTGCTCCTCTATGGACTTTTTAAATAGGCCTTTGGGCTTCTGTGGGAAGCCACTATTCAAGTTCAAAGTGGAATAAACTAAACCTTAAGGTGCTTAAGGTTTAATTGTGCTGTATACACAGTATCTGTGTTGTTGTTGATTAGTTGCTGAAGTGCTGACATTGTTGTTTTGCTGTAGTAGCTCTGAAAAATGAAGAACGAAAAGGCGCACTGTTCACATCTGAGTTAATGAAACTTCATAATGGGAATTCCTCTTCTGCCAGGGAAGAAAAGAAATTGCCATCACATGAAAAAAAAATCTTAATAACACTCTGGCAAGGTGCCAGCGCTCGACTCAAAATTGTGCTGGGGTGCCCATCTTCTCGCTTCACCCTGGGGAAACGTTCACTGGCTGTTCTCTCTCAGCCTTTTCAGAACATCGATCAAATTGTAGTAACAACAGACCCAGTTTTGCTGACCTGAATATCTTCTGGTTGGTATCATCTCTGTCAGTGAGGCCTATCCTCAATAGAAGAAGGATTTTTTTATTTTATTTTATAATCTCTCTCACTTTGATACCTCAAAGCTTTTGGCTTTCAGTTGAAGTAGATCCTGAAAGTTCCTTCTTGTCCAGTTAGCTCTTGGATAGATAGCCCAAAACTCTCCAGCTCTACAACCATGATTCATGCCTTCTACCTCTCTGAACCAATAAGAGATCAACTGCATGCTGAGGAGGTTAGAGTCTATTTTGAACTCTCTGGCTGAAATAGCTTCTCCCACGCAAGGGTGCCAATTACGCTGCCATTGGCTTCTTGGAGAGCGTAGATGAGAGGGGAATTGGATCACAGGTCCAGTGGTGTGAGACTGCAGGACTGACGAATGAACTTTTATGCCAAATGTTATGCCAAAAACCTCCCTTGACATAAAATGTGGTAGAACATGTTTGGGACCAATTATTTATATGGCAGTAGAATGATCCAGGTACATGGCTATGGATGCTGTCTCCATCCTATCTCCATTTTGTATTTTTAGGCTTCACATAATGTGAAAACACATGCTGCCCCTCATAAAGAGAGAAATGGGCCAATAGGAACAGTCATTTTGAACTTTTTTACTAATGTAGTCTGTCATATTTAATATTCTTTACATGCAATGTGACATTTCAAGCCTTTTTCTGTTTTAATGATGATCACAATGGCTTATAGTTCATAATAACCTAATAAAACGGGCAATGCTCCACTTATATTTTCACATGCACACTCCAAAAGTAATCATAAAAAGAATAAAAAAGAGTAGCACTTGTTTAATATCACATTTTAAGTGTGTTAGTGACTTCCTCATTGAAGAAGTAATGTGGAACCTTTAGATTGTCATCAAGAGCGTGATACTAATTAATGGCACTACATATTGACATCACTTCCACAAATACTAACACGCTGACGAAGGCCTGGGGACGGAAACATTAGCGCGTCAATAAAAATGTGATATTATACGAGTGTTTTTTTCTTTTTATGACTTTTCTGTTCATGACAATCAGAAATCCAGAATATCAAAATATTTAATTTTGAGTTTTTGAGTAAATTACTATGCAAACAGTATCATCATTAAAAACTAAAAGAGGACAAATATATCACTTTATGCATAATTAATATAAAATGTAGTTGACCCTTTTTCAATTAATTATTAAAAAATATATTTTTACACCTGATTTTCTCCTAATATATTTTTAGTGGCTAACTGAATTTCCCGCAAGGGATTAATAAAGAAAGAAAGAAAGAAAGTAAGTAAGTAAGTAAGTAAGTAAGTAAGTAAGTATCTATCTATCTATCTATCTATCTATCTATCTATCTATCTATCTATCTATCTATCTATCTATCTAACCCACCCCTTCTTATCAACTCTCCCTATCACTATCACTTGCAATGTCCCTGACTCTTGGGAGACAGGCCTCCTCCTAAACAAGTGACGTCAAGCCCCTTTTTTTTACTGAACTTCTGTCGATAAATCGCCACCGGGCAGCTAGTGCACTAGGAGGAAATCACAGATCCCTAGTCCTGATGAATCATCCGACAGATGCATGAGTCAATCGACATTGTTTATAGTTGTAGGGAGAGTGTGACATCTTGCCCACCTGAAGAGAGAGCACTGCCAATTTTTGCTGTCTTGAAGCATGATCAGGATTCAAACTCGCAATCCTTGGATCATAGTGGCAGCGCCTTAGTCTTCTGAGCCACTCAGGTCAACTTGAATTAAATTCTGAACAAAAATGATGATATTCACATTTCTGAAGATGCACTAGTACAAGATTTTATTCTATCAGTGTCAGCATATTGAAAGTTCTCAAAAAAGTTGCATGTAGGCCAATTAATTAATGTTAGTGGATGAGAAGAAAATTAGACACAAAATATGGCTGAAAAAAGGAACATCTTTAATGTGCTGAAGGTCCTCAAATAAAATGGGTCTGGATTCATTTTACGGTTTTTCAGCTGTGCTTAGCTAATTAATGCTAATGATTGGAATATTAATATCTCCCCTGAAGTGCTCACGTTGAAGTTTAAGACCTCAGACAGAAGCTCTGACTCAAATGTTGCAGAACTTCTCACAGGGTGCACTCATGTCTCAAGACCCAAAGGGGCCAATTTGAGCTTCCATTATGCAACTGAACATCAGACTTCTGTCAAAATTTTTGACCTATCTACCTGTTCACGAGTACGTCTATATCCCAAGAGTCAGCACTATACATTCCAATTAGGGTTTAATAACTTTTATATGGCATTTAATACTTATTACTTTAAAGTACATCTAGTCTATATCTATATCTGAGTAGCATGTGTGCAGAGGCAGGGTGTGACAGTATATCTAAATTGAACATAAGTAAATGTAATGTATAAAAATATTGCAAAAGTTGAAGTATAAAAAAATATACTCAAAAAAGTAATTAAAAATGTAATTGAATTTTTAAAAGTAAATGCCAAAAATATTTATTTTTTGGAGGTATTGGAGATAAATTAGCACAGAATTGGGCAGTTTAATGTTAAACTGATATAAAATATATGTTTTAATAAAAACATATTTATGCTCAAATATATAAATAGTATGCATTTATAAATTATATATAGTAATAATTTAATTATAATATAAATGATAAATATGATATATTAAATATATGCTCAAAAAAGCATTTCTTTCTAATTATAGGAGTACAATTCTTACATTTACATTTGAGGCATTTAGCAGATGCTCTTATCCAGAGTGACTTACAGTTGGGGATTAGCTGCCATGCTCAAGGGCACTTTGGTCATGACTTACTTGGGGATCAAACTGGCAAACTTCAAAAAGTCACAAAACTACATCCCTAACCACCAGGCCATGGCTGTCCCCCTTCTGGTAAAGTAAATGTATACTTGAGTAAACAACACTCAAGTATAATTACTCTTACTCAAGTTTAATTACTCTTGACTATAAGAGTAGATTAATTAATTATATTATGCAACAGTATCATGATTGTTCACTTATATGGAAATTAACACACAAATCCTCAATTACTGAGACTATAATTAGGTTAATTTAGGGTTAGGTTAATGAGGTTAAAGTTTGGGTTAGGGTAGTCTGTTTGAAGTTAGGTTTAGGGTTAGAATTACAGTTCTGAGGTTAAGGTTAGGGGTATGATTAGAGTTAGTCTGTATGTAGAGATACACCAGTCTCTGTTTGGGAACACTGCTGCTCCTTCAGGGTTACCTTTGGTCTCTGTGCTGCCTCTCTGATTAATGTACTCCTTGCTCAGTCTGACAGTTTTGGTAGCGGCCCTCTCTTGGCAGGTTTGTTGTGGTATCATGTTCTTTCCATTTCATGATAATGGATTTGATGGTGTTCAGATGGATCAATAGAGATTTGGATATTTTTTATAACCCAACCCTGACTTGTACTTTTTTGAAAGACAAGAATCTTTCAGAAATTTTCTCTCATTTAAAGAATTTTCTATCTACCATTGACAAAAAGTATGAGATTTGATAGATATTTTTAAGTCTGTAACATACATAAATTTTCCATCCTACAATTTTTGGCAATTTTTGCCCAGCGTCTCTGCATTGAAAACACATCCATACAATTAACAATCGGATGTAAAGATGATTCTGCTAAAAGTTAAATTAGTTTCAGTTTCAGAGTTCAATCTTTTCATTTTGTTAGTTTTGATGATGTTCATGAACAGTAGTGACATCATTTAAAAGTTTCTTTGCTTAACTGTAGTGAATGGAAACACAATTAAATGTACATGTTTTGCCAAAATTTCATAAAAGCACATAATATTTGCAAAATACTTGGATGTAAACTGATTGTTTTAATTTTTTTCATTTGTGTCTGCATTTGTTCTTTTACCCATTCTACTTCATTTTTGTTTGATTTATTGATTTATAATCTTCAGTAATGCTCTGGTTTAAGCTATTGTGAATGGAAGTGAATTCAGAATGAATCACAGAGCATGAGCATCATCCCAATGGTTCATGTATTACTGTGGAAAATGTCACAAACTGCACTCCTATTGAATTTATACGTCTGATTCATGGTGTAGGCCTATTGTTTCACAACTATAGCTGTGGAATTGGGTTGGTTGTCTTGCTTTGGCACTTGTACAAGAAAAGAAAAGCACATTTATGATTGAAATCTGGAGCTCAATCATGACTCAAACTCATCCATTTATCCCAAATGAGTACGTTTGTGCAGGAATGTGTGACGTTTCTTATTAGAAAGGCAGCTGTTTCACTCTGAAGATGAACTTGTTGTGGCGTCTGGGTGTAATTACCCACCAGTGAAGAATTGAGAAACTAATTGAAGAAAGTGAATGTGTTCAAACTGCTTTAAGGGAGAAGTGACAGGGCTTTGTTTCCCTTATGTCTGTCAGTGAGAGATTAAGACAGACAGGCTGCTAGCTAATGTTCCTCGTTGTCAGCACGGCACTTTTTCTGGAACGTCTGAAATTTAAAAAATGTTAAATCCCCAAGTCATGCGAAGGAAAATGGGGTGTTTCTGATGTCACCAAAGAACAAGCAGATGAATTAAAATCAGATAACATTTAGCCTTATGTGGTGTTATTAACTTTGTAATGTGTACTGCTAATTTCCCAGGTGTGCATGATTATCATATTGCTTACTAGCCTAATGGTTAATAATGCCTCAGTCGGCCCACTGTGCAGGCAATTTTAAATCCAGCCCTACTGAACCATCTATTCAGAGTCTGTCAGGTACAAGTGCTTTTTTGTGCAGTACTGTGTGGGGAGCTATTAATGTGTTTTCACATTTGCTACAATAAAATGACATTTTTCAGAAGTTTTATAGCAGCACAGACAGTTTATATAGTAAAAATGTCATGTTCAGAAAACATACACAATGTGAACAGGGTGCAGGGGCGTCAGAAGCATTTGTAATGTGAGGGGACACACTTGAGGGGGTGTTCTGAGATTTAATGAAGTAGATGCTATTTCCTGCACTCTGGTGTATTTTAAAAGGTAAACATCTACTTTTACCTACATAAGTAAACACTTGATTCAACAACTATTTTAGAGACAGATTCCTCATTCAACTAGTCCATATAAGCATCATCCAGTTGCAGAAAAACCCCATTCTTGTGAGCCATTAGAGAGGTAATGTGATGTAAATGAGAGTCTGTAAGGTGTAGGGTCTAGGGTGCATGTCGTAGGCAGAGTTTTGTTTTGGTATTCGGCCTCAGCCGCTCGGCTCAATTCGGCCTCGGCCGCTCACTCAGCTCGGCTCGTGTGTGTTTGTGTGTACACGCGTGCAAACCTGTAGCATGATTCCTGCTCTATCATTATATATAAATATTTTTTTTCCTTCAATCCTTTGTGGAAAGAGGACTTACACTCAGTAAAACTGACTGAGAGTCTCTGTGAGACACAGTGTGTGAAGACGCGCTTATTTGCATGACAAGCGAAGCAGAGCAGCAGAGAATGGCTGGTTAATGGTTCCAGCATTCCAGCACGGGGGGAAGAGACGACAAACTTTTTCGTCGGTTTGGGAATTCTTTAATGCGACAGTTTATCACAAACAATGACTTTAGGGGTGCATTTTACTTTTATTTTGTTTGTTCTTGATTTAGATTTTATTTGTAACACAACTTGCTATTGTGCCAAGCAATGGTGACACTCAACTTCATGTTTAATAATATCCATCTCCCTTCTCCCATTCTTTTCCTTTACACTATTCCTTCCTCATAAACAGATTTCCCCAATTTTGGTCCTAGAAATGAAAGTTAAAATTAATTAAGCATATCATTTTTATACTAGCTAAAATAAAATAAAGTTCAGTTTAAGCATGCTCTGGATTATGCATTTAAAGCAGTAATGTCATTCATGAAGTTCACACAACTGACTAGAATGCACTCACAATTATACTGATTTGAGTTTATGTTTTAGATTTCACTCACAACTGTCCAGCACCCTTCATCACTCACCTCAGCAACAGCACTCTCTCCTAGGGTGACCAGATTCTAATTCACTGGATGTGGGACAAAGATTATGTTTGTGTGGGACAATGTGGGACACCAATGCATCGAGGTAGTCTAAAATAACTTGGCACATAACAGACTGCAAATAAAAATGTGTGTGCATGTATATACAGTCATGCTCAAAAGTTTACACACCCTTTCAACTTTTTCACATTTTGTCACCTTACAACCACAAACTTAAATGTATTTTATTGAGATTTTAAGTGATAGACCAACACAACGTACCACATAATTGTGAAGTGAATGAAAATGATACATGGTTTTCAAAATTTTAATCAAATAAAAATCTTAAAAGTGTGATGTGCAAAAGTATTCAGACCCCTATACTCCCATACCTCTAAACAAAATCCAGTGCAGTCAATTGCCTTCAGAAGTTACGTAATTAGTTAATAGAGTCCAGCTGTGTGTAATTTAGTCTCAGTATAAATACACCTATTCTGTGAAGGCCTCAGTGATCTAAATATGAACTGTGATTATTCAGCTTGATTTTGCAGTGCAGGTGTCTCTGGTCAGGTTGTCGTAACATAATGTGTGTGTCACACAACGCTGTAAGCACACTTGATATGTTTATAACTCAGCTCTGGGTCAGAGAACATTAAGATGTACAGTGTATTAAGTGTACAGTGTCATTATTTCTTCTGAAAAGATGTGAATCACTGAATTTAGACCAATAACACGAGATGATGTTAGGAGCTGTAGCACAATCCCGCTTGTCTTTTGTTTTAACAACGTTCATATAATATGAATTTATTAGGACTTCCGTTTGTTACACACAACACAACTAGTGCTTTTCGAGATGTTCTGTTGTTTCCTGTGAAAGAAATGATAACAGTAGTTATTTCATACAGAAACAACAGAAACACAGAGTGCAATTAATTCTGTCCACACCGTTGTGTGATGCGCGTGCACGTGAACGGGAGTCGGATTCTGGCTGCGTGTCAGAATTCGGCACAACACCGGCGCTGTTCTGACCTGATTTGCATTGGTTTGTGTTGGTGGGCACGCACTTAGCCTGCGTCTGCGGATGACATGTGATCAAACAGCCCGCCCCGTCTCCTGATGACAGCCCTACAGAAATATTTCTGTATTATACATACTATTCTGGTTGATCTCATGAAATATTATCATTTGAGATTCTGGATTTCATGAGCTATAACCCATACTGCTTTCCCCACACAGCCATTTGAGAAATACCAAATTATAAAACACTGGAGTTTTATATAACAATAACAATGCGGGACAACGTCTCAATTTGCGGGACGTGTGAAAAGTAATGAAAATGCGTGACTGTCCCGCACAAAGCGGGACATCTGGTCACCCTACTCTCTCCACTGTCCCTATCTGCTGACCTGCTTCTTACTCACTGCCTCTGACTCACTCTCAGTATCAGACTCCTGCATTTTTAGCATTGTTTCTTTTTCTATTACCACCTGAAATAAGTCATAGTGAACTTGGCCTCATTCTTGGCATTACAATACGATCTAACTGTCAAGAAACTGTCAAGATTTAACCTACGTCAAGTGAGCTGGAGATGGATTAAGCATTTTTTTCTATTGTCA
>BRDA01076544.1:0-11688 GCA_036984385.1 Crenuchus spilurus | reverse complement strand
CTAGTGGGGACAACTGCTTGTGCCATTGACAGGTTGAAAAAATAATGATTTTTATTTCATTAAAAATTTGAAAACAATCATTTTCATTCCACTTCAGAATTATATGGTACTTTTTGTTGGTCTATCATTTAAAATCTCAATAAAATACATTTACGTTTGTGGTTGTAAGGTGACAAAATGTGAAAAAATTCAAGGGTATGAATACTTTCCGTACCCACTGTATGTGTGTGTTTTGGGGTCTTGAGCAGTTGGCAGTAGCCATGGTCGTAGAGTGTGTTCATCCAGCTTATATGACCTCAACTGGCCAAAGTTCCCAGTAAAGGTTTCTCCCAGGTGAATGTTTCATCCAGCTACCTCTACTGATCTCACAACTTCAAGACTAGAACTCTACCCTGAAGGGCAGAAACTGAATGAAAACATATTGAGAAAATGTGTTCTATGCATATTTTATAATGCAGAGAAAAACACAGCACCAGGAATCTATGCAGAGATGCACAGAACCTAACATGATGCTTTAACATCCGTGCAGTTCGGTTCAGTTGTGTTAACTTCTGTGGAGTACTACAAGCACACGGGGGAAAAGAAGAGAAAACGCTTTGGTTTGTTCTTACACAATGATCACACCGCTTGCACTGGAAGAATGTGCTAAGCAGTAAAAATAGTAAAGGTAATGAGCTAAAGAAAGAAAGTAAGGAAGCAGATATTCTTTTTTTTCGCCAGGCGTGTCTCTACATGGCTGCTAAACATGAAACGAGCTCATTAAAATTCTGGCACAACTCCAGCGGCCTCCAAGTTTATGAGTTTTCTAACTGAGGAAAATAATCCTCCCCAGAGAGGGAACAGATGCTGATGCTCAACCCACACACACACACACACACACACAGAGCTTAACACACACTAAAAGGCATGAGTATCATATGTACAATAACACACACCTGTCTGCACATGAAACTAAGTGTGTACAGGCCCATTTGATCCTGCCTGTTGTCCTCTTAGCTTGCCGTGCTGCGTCATTTACACATTGATGCACTGCATGGCGGCTGTGATAGCATGTGTTGATGCCCGCTTTTGGCTGCAATTATCACAGTTTATTAGCAACTGCACCGGCCATATAGCACATTTTAGAAGTGTGATCAGTGCTTTTTAAACTAGTGTAAAACCCTCCTCTGATTTCACAAGTTATTTCATGTTATCACAGTCAGACTCTGGTGTAAGTGGAATGGTGTGGTGTTTAAGTTTAAGAAGACAAACCTTTACAAGTGTCTGCATAGAAGAATAAGGCAGATTAGATACTAATCCATGTCTATTAGGATCAAACTCCAAATACACCTGCCAGACCCTTTGGTAGCAGAACATTAAATACAGAACTAAATATTAAGTCTTATTCATTTTAAAATGTTTATCTGTTCCAATACTTTTACCCACAAGAAAACTGGGTGGGTTCAGACAAAACTGCTACCTTCTGAAATGTGTGTCAGATCCAGATGTAAGTACCTGGCGGTTTCTGATATGGGCAATATGGGCAGCTGCCCAGGGCACCACGATGTCAGGAGCGGCATGAGGATGGCATGCCCTGCCCCCAAGAGGTTCTGTGAAGTGCCCTTGGGACTGTTGCATTGCTTAGAGCTGGGCAATGTTCGTCCAGGCAGGGTGGTGGATGTTTGAGTTGGTGGGTTTACTCGCAAACTATTGGTCAATCAACAGCATGGGGGGTAGGTATGTGCAGGTGAAATTTAAGGACGAACCTTAAATGCACTCTAACCTTTACAGGTGAACTTAATCTGACCTTCTCTAAACTTTCGAAAGCACATGTCCAACTGTTTCAGTACTTTTTGCACAACTTGCTGTTCTCTAACAAGGAGCTTAACTGCAAAATTCCTGAATCCATGAATCGACCAATAAATGTCCTGGTTCAGTTAGAATTGGTATTTAAACTCCTCCTCATCATGCTGTTCAGATTTTGACATCATGACACCAAGACAACACTTAACAACTGATAAACAGTACCTCACCATTGTGAGGCTTCAGATAGGATGTTCTCAGACAGAAGTGACCACTGAGCTTAGAGTGTCACAGAATGTCATCAGCAGGTTACAACAGAGAAACAGAGAGACTGGAAGAGTCACAGAAAGACATAGAAGTGGATGTCCTTTGACCACATCCCACACTGATGACTGCTTCATTGTGAACAGTGCCCTGCAGAACCTGATGATCAATGCCACACAACGCCAGGCACATTTAAGGGAGGTGAGTGGCACCCAAGTGTCATGTCAGACCATTTAAAACCATTTATACCACGCACAGGCATCATCTTGCATGGGCCAGGGAGCATTTACGCTGGACGAGGGACCAGTGGGCCTCAGTGCTGTTCACTGATGAAATTAACTTCACGCTGAGCAGAAATGATGGCTGTCAACAATGTTGACATGAAGGAACGTGCTATGCATCAGCCACTGTTGTCTCCAGATGGGCCTTTGGTGGTGGTAGTGGTCTTCTCAATACAGAACTGCCCTTCACTGTGTTAATGGTACAGTGATAAGCCCATACTACTTGAATAACATCACTAATCCAGTCATTGTGCCACTGCATGAACAACACAGGCCTAATTTCATCTTCATGAATGACAATTCTCCAGCTCATTGAGGTTGTATCATTAGGGAACAGCTGCTGAAGACTGGGGTACCTCAAATGGAGTGGCCTGCACTTTCTCCAGACCTAAATCCCATAGAAAACCTATCCCAGAAACAACATTATTCTGGCCCACATTTGGCCCTCATCCCTCATTTCAATTGGCCCACTTGCTGCATGGATTGACGGCACGGACCGATTGCAAGGTGTGGGCCACATTTACGCCAGATTAGGGCCATATATCAGCCAAATGTAAGTAACACTACATTATCTCTGCCAGACGTGGACCACATCTGTTATGGTACATGTGGGCCAAATGTGTATTTTCAATATAAGGGCCACATTTGGCTCACATGCAGTTTACCAGTGCCGACAGTAGGCCAGCAGTGCCATTTCTCAGCCAGAAGTGGCCCATATCCATATGCTATCTGGGATGGAATCAACTAAGCTGTAGAGGATTATAAATCTGTACCCCAGAACCTCAATGACATTAGGGCCACCCTTCAAGAAGAGTGGGATGCCATGTCTCAGCAGACAATAAGTTGACTTGTGAACAGCAGGAGACATCGTTGTCAAGCTGTAATTGATGCTCAAGGGCACATGACACGTTACCGAGACATTTAAATTTTTTACCCACCACTGTTTCCATAAATTGTTTGAGATGAGGAAAGCACCACTGCATGCTGCTACTTAAATGCTCTCCTTTCATTGTATAATATCACTGTTGCGTGAACTTTTTACATTTTCCATAAATTTCACCCAAAAGCCAAATATTCCTAACTTTTTGTGAGTAGTTTGTGTAATTATCCAATTTGAATAAACCTGTAATTATTGAATTTGAATTAAACTGCTTGATCAGATTTTGAAAGCTAAGCAGTGAGAGCCTGAGCTGAAAGTGAAGTTAAATGCTTTTGTTATACCATTTAATCTGAATAGCCAGAAAGGTCAAGTCTCACCTTGAAAGCCACCTTTAAACAAACTTTATACGCTGTAAGAAAATTTTACAGCAGGTGTGAAACAGCAGGTGTGAAGCGTGATGGCGCATCACAGCTTGTCTCCCTCACACACACAAAGGACTTGCGCTGTTCATTGTGATGGGTGGTGCAACAGCAGTCTCAGAGTACAGCAGGACCAAAATGATCTGTACTTTGTACACTCGGGGCAATTTAAGATGAGGTTCTAAGAAGATACTCTGAACTGCAAAGCATTTTAATTAAAAAACTCTTCTGTTTCTGCACATGCTCAGACTGAGAAAAGCCAAATAAATCAGAGTATGAGTACACATGCACAGAAAACCCTGATTACTGAGCCCAAATCCAATTTCCAGGCCATATCAGGATCTAAGAGATCAGAGTATGCTGTTTACAGGAAAACTACAATAATCACTGAAATGTGATCATGACCAGATTATTAAGTGCATGCAAATGAAAAACCCACAAGATCATTTACAAAACAGAGACAACTGTAAAATGACTCCTTTAAAAACAATTAAGCTCAGCTCAAGATGAAATGTTTCTCAGAAACAAGCCTTATGTGTTTGGCTTTAAAACATTCACTCTCAGGAATGGGAGGAAGATTTGCTGTGTTGCTTTATGGAGCAATCAACACTAATGTGTTTGTTAAGTGCTTCAGGTCCTTCCTCTCTGATGCTTTTTTTATGAGAGGTAATGAATCACCATGTACGGTGGAACATCTGCTTGCAGTTGTCCAGTGGGAGTGAGATATGCTGTCCTTTTGGTCTCACTAAAATAGACACATCATGGACACATCAGCATGTTTACTGTATACATGACTGATATTATGCATGAATAAGTGCTGTACAGATTATAACTGATATGTGGATGCTACTCAAACTGGCACTACTTGTGTGCCAGTATATGTGAGTTGCACTGATTAGAGATTTTTTTAGGTGACTCATTTGTTTGCCCATGAATTTAAAACTGATCAGGCAACACAACCACATATCTAACTTTGGATTAAAAAACACAAAATGAACTGTTTTACTTAATGAGGTGAGTGCTGTCTGTTCTGTATGATCTGGTCTCATTTCTTGATCCTTCCACTAAAAAACGAGGTTTATCTGCCAGATTACCAGCTTTCCTGGCTTTAAACTTTCATTTGCCAACATTTCCCCACAACTTAGCCAATTAGCTTCCCAAACCACTACTTATTTATAATATGTATTGTGATGCTGAGGAGGCAGGAATAATGGACCAGCCCTTCATTTGGGCCTGGAGCACTGCCTCTAATGCCAGACACCTGGGGCTTCTTAAAGATGGGGCTCCAGGAGGTGGATATAAGGTCTCTGGTACACCCACACAGGAGGACTGAGGCTGAGAGCAATTGAGGACCATGGATGTTTGTGCAAGGCAACAGTATGCTATCCTGAGCTGACATGTGAGGGTTGTAAGCACACAGGGCTAAAAGCCCATATGGACTGAGCTTTATGAACTCTTTGTGGACTAAACAAGGACTTTAGAGATAAATAAAAGTAAAGACCTGGGGCCTCGCTTGGGCCTAGCTTTATGTTTACTTTATTTAGTACTTGGTGACTGTTTATGACTGACCATGTGTAAATAAAGCCACCACTGGGTTGCTGAAGCTAGCCTCTTTGTGTTATACAGTTGCAAGATATATATATATATTAGGGATGTCCCGATCCGATCTCAAAGATCGGAATCAGGCCAATCACGGCATTTTTTAAGTGATCGGTATCGGCTTTTCTGAACACAAACCTAAGCCCGATCTTTGTCGTAAACAAAGGAGTCGTAAAACAAGAGCAGAGCTTGTATCAGAATGTGATTATAATGTCTGCTGTGTGGATTTAACTCAAATTAGCACCTCATCAAAGTTCTTCTCTCTCACACTCACTCACACACACACGTAAGGTACGTAGATTAAAAAAACCTTACAATTACAGCAGCGAGAAAACCCGCCGTGCACTTGACTCTCACTCGCCTCCTCAGTAAAAGCGCACCCGTTGGCTCACGTATGCCCCCCTTCAGTGCGGAGGAGTACTGCCCTGCCTCACGCTGTGCCTTTTCACTGCGGTTTTCTGTCCCATCAGCAAAACTAAATATGTCACTAACAAACATTAAACGTAAATGGTTAAAGACATTAGCCAGGGTATAAATCAGGGTATATAAACGTATATGCAAACATTATATTGGCGACATGCAGCAATACGGCAACAGGCACGCGCCAACTGCATGTATCAACCCAGTTTGTGATGGATTGCGCATTCAGAGGTGAAGCTCGGCTCGGCGCTACCGCACCTCGCGTTTCTCCCTTGTTATTTGAACAGGAAATATGTAATTTCAGCGATTTTGACTATAAAAAATTTTCAAAATTTGTCATAAAGATCAGTGGACAAATTTTTATATACATTTTGTGTTATTTTTTTCTTGTCATGATGACAGGTGAGGCTGACCGCACGTCCCTGATTTAATACTACAAATTTAATACGGCACCTAAAAAATAAACCTTTAACAGAATACAGTGAGTTCGTTCAGACAGCTCAGTTAAAGGCTGTACCTAAGCAATCGTCTCTATCAGAAAGTTTTAAAAGAAAAGTTCTCTCGAGACGACTCTATGACCAAGAAGATCACAGAGAGGGTCACTGAATTCACTGCTTTGTATGACCAGCCGATCGCTGTGGTGGAGAATACAGGTTTTCGGCGTCTTTTAGAGCTTTTGGAAACACTTAACAATAGTTTGGAAGCTGGCAGTTTTTCCCTAAAGCATTGCAGTTGTTAAATATAAACATTGGATTAATTTTATTATGTATAATGTAATCTGTGCACTGTGTGAAGAGTATTATCTAGTTCGGTTTGAGACTCGGTATCAGGAGTCACTAAAAAATTAATGACTCGGATCGGATCGGGAACAGAAAAAACGTGATCGGGACATCCCTAATATATATAGTATGTAATATTTAAATACTTATATATACATGATATTTATGCAATATTTATACTTATATATACATATATATAAAGTATGTGAACCCTTTTGGATTACTTTGATTTCTGCATAAATTATTAAATGTGTCATGAACTGTGTTGATCTTCATTTAAATCATAACAATAGGCAAACAGTCTGTGTAGACTAATATCAAACACAAAATAAGTTTTCATGTTTTTATTGAGCACAACATGTAAACATTCACAGTGCAGGGTGGAAAACGTATGTGAACCTTTAGGCTAATGAATTCTCCAAGAGCTAATTGGAGCCAGGAATCAGCCAACCTGGAGCAAATCAATGTGATTGGATGTGTTGGTTAAAACTGCCCTGTCCTATAAAAACACACACCAGTTTTGAGTTTGCTGTTCTCAAGAAGCATTGCCTGATGTGAACCATGCCTCACACAAAAGAGCTCTCAAAAGACCTACGCTCAATAATTGTTGACTTGCAAGAAGCTGGAAAGGCTTACAAATGTATCTTTAAAAGCCTTGATGTTCATCTGTCCACGGTAAGACAGATTGTCTACAAATGGAGAAAATTCAGCACTGTTGCTATACTTTCTAGGCTTGGTCATCCTGTAAAGAGTGTCAGCGAAAGACTTACAGAAATCTCTGGCATATGCTAACATTTTTGTTGACAAATATACAATAAATAAAACATTAAACAAGAACGGAGTTCATGGAAGGACACCATGGAGGAAGCCAGGGCTGTCCAAAAAAACATTTGCAAAAGAGCACCTGGACGTTCCACAGCACTACTGGCAAAATAATCTGTGGACAGATTCAACCAAAACTGAGTTGTTTGGAAAAAACACACAATTTTGTGTGGAGATAAAAACTTAAGACCATATGTCCACCAACTGAAGCTCAACTTGGGATGTGTGATGCAAAAGGACACCAACCCAAAATATAGAAGTAAATCAACAACAGAATGGCTTCAACAAAAGAAAATAAGTCTTCTAAAGTGGCCAAGTCAGAGAGTCCTGACCTCAACCTGATTGAGATGTTCCCATAAAAATGGCTAATGGAGGGACTGTTAATATGATGAATTCACTTGATGTCTCAACCATAATAAACCCTGCTTACAGGTATGTAACACTCCCTAATGTGCTTACAGATTCAAGACTTCATGACCAAAGTAAACAATCAAGAACATGTTTAAAAAAATCTATATCTATAATTATATCTAAATTTATATCTACAATTAACAATAAATTACGATAGTTGTTGGATTGTGTTGGTTGCCAGTCTTTAGTCAGCCTCACCACTTGGGTTTGCAGCTGTTTCTCTCCTCAGTCCATAGATATCTTTGCATTGCTTTACTTCAGCAGGAAACTGAGAAATAACCCACTCAAGTTTTACCAGTTGGATGCATCCATCCATCCATCCATTATCTTTTCTGCATAATCCTGAACCGGGTCACAGTTACTCCCCTACCCCCTTACAGGGCACAGGGCAGGGCATTACAGACTATCCTAGCCAGGACATGGTGACAAAATCCGTGTTGCGAAGTAGCTTTCAGTAACTCGCTGTGTGGCACACTTTTGTTGGAATCATGCTGGGAGCAGCCAATAAAAAATGAAAGATTTACATACACAAGCTTATGTGAATATTGTTTACAGTATCAGCGTTGCTATGCAACTTGCCTCTCAAAAACATCACAGTGATGGTTAGCTGCTGCTAGTGATTCATGAATCACATCGACAATTTAATCAAAGTTAACAGTTAGATATCACACATACAGTCATCTTACCTCAGTAAAATGTTTATTTTTTACTCATAACTAGTTATGCTTTTTGGAATATCATCGATGAGGTGCATTTGTGATTGAATTAATTGAACAAGGAGGTTTGTGTGTAGTGGCCCTGACAAGTGGGATGCTGCCCATACATAATTTATTGTGCCACACCTGGCTTTCTATTCTAGAGATGCCACAGGTAAAGACAGTCTTTGGCTTAGGGCTAAGCTTACTCATGGACAACTGGACTGGGCCAAACTAGTGATGGAGGGAGGAAGGAGGAAAAACTTCAATCATTAGTTGATGAATGACAAAGGCATAGGTGAGTTGATTTGTTTTAGATAGACAGACAGACAGACAGACAGACAGACAGACAGACAGACAGATAGATAGATAGATAGATAGATAGATAGATAGGTGGCAGTTGGATGGGACGTCAGGTGACAGCGTGATGCAGAATTAAGTCAACCTTTCACTAGGCGTACATTTACAGTAAGGCTAAACGAGGTATGGTTCATCTACTCCTTTAATACAAGCCCAGTATGAGTTTTCCTAACAGTATCTGAGCTATAAAGGATCAAAATTTTCATCTTACAATATCCTTGGCTCTTTTAGTGAATCCCAAGTTATTATCGAAGTACCAAGACCATATAAAAGTGCATTAGATGAAGGCATGACTCATGAACCCTTGTTGAACCCTAGGAAGCCCAACTAGCTTTGAAAATATTAAAATGATTGACCTGAGCATATCCTTCCATATTAAAAATGATGAGCCACACACTGCCATTATTATCAGTAAACCTCTCATCTCCTCCTTACTTTCACACTCTCTCCCTCTGCTCTCTCACGTTCCTCTAAAGCTTCTCTCTCACCTTCTCTTACCCTCTTACGTAACCCTTCCACCCTGATGTCTCATCTGTTTCCACTCTCCTGAGACCCCTCCCCCTCTCCTCAGCTCCTCTTCTCTGATCGATACTACCTCCACATCCCTGATGCCTCTTCTCTTTAATGTAGTACGGTCAGTAAGACAGCAGTTACACATACATGCCACCCAATCAACAGCCTCTAATTAAACCTCAGCTAATGAGGCTCAAGCTCCAGATCATTTCCTTCCACAAAAGCTAACCAGTGGATTAGTCTTATAAATGAATCACAGGTACTGCAGCCCTTCCTTGCCTTTCATTCCTAGTTTTGTAAAAACTGAAGTCTAAAATCACCAGAATATTCACTGTACCCGTACATCTCAGAGCACCATCGCTGTTAAATTGAATATAACAGAGTCGATTGGTTGGGTCTTTGAAGTGGAATAGAGTAGTTTGAAGTAGAAACTAACATTTTTTTCTGCAAACCTGAGTGGCACATTCTGTTTTTTATGCAGTTTCACATACATTTTTTTGTGGAAGGCTGGCTTTAGAACAATTTAAAATGCATTTAAAACTTTACATTCCGAATAGGCCAAAAATAACAAATGTCAATATACACTGATCAATGTGTCATTAAAAAGACCTTGTATCTACACTCATTGTCCATTTTATCAGCTCCACTGACCTTATAGGCACATGTTGTAGTTCTACAAATACAGACTGTAGTCCAGCTGTTTCTCTGTATACTTTGTTTTCCTCCTTTCATCATGTCAGGATGGTCAGGACCATTCGCCTCTCTGTGCTGGGGGGCTCAGGTTTGAGTCCTCATCTGGGTGGAGTTTCCATGTTGTCCTCGTGCCTCACACCATCCAAAAACATGAAGGTCACATGAATTGGTTACTCTAAATTGCCATGGTGTGTGTGTGTGTGTGTGTATGTGTGTGTGTGTGCCCAGTGATGGACTGGTGCCCTGTCCTGCCATAATGTCCGGCCCTACGAAGGTGTATAGTGATCACTGTGACCCTGATCTGGATTAAGCAGTTTTGATTATGGATGTATGGAACATTCTCAGTGCTGCAGTGACACTGATGTGGTGGTGGTATGTTAGTGTGTTCACTTTATGAGCTTGTAGATGTAAAATCATCTGTTGCTGCATCTGTTTGTGTTGCTCATTCACTAGTCGAGGTCACAGGGTGCTGTCCACAGAATGCAGATTTTTTTAACTATTCACAGTCCAGCAGTAACACTGAGGTAATTAAAAACAGCAGCAGCTCCGGTGTGTGTGATCCACTTGTATCATCGCAACACACACTAACACCCCACCACCACATCAGGGTCACTGCAGTGCTAAGAATGATCCAAAGAGTACCTGCTCTGTGGGGGGCCTGCCCATTGAAGAACAGGGTGAAAGGAGGCTAATACAGTATACAGAGAAACAGATGGACTACAGTCTGTAATTGTAGAACTACAAAGTGCACCTGTATGATCAGTGGAGCTGATTAAATGGACACTGAGTGTAAAGGAGGTGATTTTAAAGTATGCAAATGAAAAATGTCTCAAATCTCTAAAATAGATCTCAATAACGTATTAATAAAGCATTCCTTCTTCTAAACCTGTCTTAGTAGAAAAGATGAGATTAGCTTAAGCGTTGAATGGTAATAACTCAAGGAGAAAAAAAGAATAAAAGCTTGAGCTTTCCTTCTACGCTGACAGACTGCTGAAAGATTTCTGCGATGTAGAAGAGAGCTCTGAATATTACGAGATGTTGCCCTTTTCTTATGTAAATATTATTGTGCTAAGAATGATGTGAGATGAATCAGACACTAAATAGTTATGTCATCTGTGAGACAATGTTTTGATCAAAGTGAAAAAAAAAAAATCCAAGCGTTATTTCTCAGGAGTTGAATTCCAGAAATAGGAGAAGACTGCTTATGTCTCACGCTGAGGACTTAAATGAGATTAAGAGGAGATGTTATTTAGAATATTTCTTTTCCTGTGGGTGGTCATGTAATAATTTTCTACATTATAGTTCTGCTATTAATAGTATATAAGAGCCTTGTAATTGCCCTTCAGGGATAATGAAAGCTTACTGAATAGGCTATTGAATAGTTTAACGGCCTCATAGTGTCTGTCACAACCAGTGTGCTAGAAAAACATCAGTTTCTGTATAAATCTGTGAGTGTTTTGTCAGATTGAAAAAAATGGATGTGATAAAAGAAGGAAAATATTTATGAAAAATAAACAAAACTTTATAAATACACATTTTATTGCATATAAAATGAAAAACAACCTCCTTGTATCTACACTCACTGTCAATTTTAGCTCCACTGACCACAGAGGTGCCTGGTGTAGTTCTACAATTACAGACTGTAGTCCATCTGTTTCTCTGTATACTCTGTTAGTTTCCTTTCATCAGTTCTTCAATTGTCAGGATATTATTGAGTGGTGGCTCATTCTCAGTACTGCAGTCACACTGAAGTGGTGGTGGTGTGTTAGT
>BRDA01076542.1:0-12424 GCA_036984385.1 Crenuchus spilurus | reverse complement strand
ATTGGCTACCATAACGCTGCCTTAGCCAATCGCTTACTGACTTGAGTTAAACAGGTGTTACACCGAGAACTGTGACCTATTGAGATCTGTGTCTTATTCTATCAAGTCACAGATCTCGACAGGTCACAGTTCTCGGTGTAACACCTGTTACTCCTCACTAGCCTGAGCAGAGGTCCGCTCGGATTACTGTTAGTATATCAATATATAGTAACGCAACGCTTTTAATGACCAGTAACATCAACGGCGTTATAGCGACAGGAAAAGTAATTAATTATTTTATCCCGTTACTGACAAAATGACGTTGTTACGTAATGCCGTTATTTTTAACGCCGTTATTCGCAACACTGGCCAATACTGCCCCAAGTGGATAAAAAGGCATCACAGCTGCTTTGTGTTGTAGTTGTATTTTAGCTTCATTTGATTTCCATTTTTACCATCTTATGTTCACATTTACAACCTGTGTTTACATTTTACATCTTTAAAATGCTTCATTCAGCGAGTTTGTGTTTTTATACACTACCACTATAAGTTTTAGTACATCCCAATTTTTATTTTTATTTTTTTTTACTTGAAAGTCATTCAGTTTAATGTCTCTTTGCACTCTGAAATGAAAGCATATGAGTTAAATAAGAACTCATGGAATCAGTTTATAGACCAAAATGTATCTAAACTTTGGACACAAAGTAGTACCTTTGTCAGATATAACAACTGAACACACTTGTGCCATTCTTTCTACAGTAGACATCAAATATTCTTCAGACAGTTTTTCACAAATCTGCTGCAGAAGTTCACATAAATGTGTGGTTCTTGTAGGTTTGCTTTGCTTTTCACTTCATCCCAAGTCTGGAGACTGTGCTGTCACTCCATGTTTTCAAGCTTACCACCTTGTTGTTTTTTTCTGAGGTTGTTCTGGCAGAGCTTGCACTAGCATAGCCCTGACCCACTAGGTCCATACCAGAAACATTCTAAAACTTTCTAAAATTGTTCTATTTTTTTACCAGTAGTGTAGTCATTTGTAATCTGATTGGATGTGTTTTATGTGGTTTATGGGTGTAAGGCAGACTCAATCACCTGGTGGTTGAGTAAAGGAAGGACGAAGGTGAACACAAGTTAAAAGTAGTAAGTGAGGTTAATAAAGATAAGGTTCAGAAAACACAAGATAACTCAAAAAGCTCAATAAACACAAGATAATATAAGGCTAAATCTAACTAGGAGGGTCAGGACTAAGGCTAACAAACAGGGCAAGGGCTAAAGCTAACTAGGAAGATCAAGGACAGGATCAAGGACAAAGCTAACAGACAGGGTCAAGGACAAAGCTAACAGACAGGACCAAAGGATACAGCTAGGACTAAGGACAAGAGGGCAAAATACTAAGGGTCAAGGACAAGGCTAAATGCTAAGGACAAGGCTAAATGCTAAGACTATGGGCAAGGGTACCTGACGGAAGGGAGCTCTGCAATGATGAGCAATGAAGGAATGTAGAGACCAAGCTTAAGTAGTGTGTGTAATTAGAAGGGCAACTGAGAACAGGTGGACAAAGTATAGGATTGGCGTAAGGAGCGACATGAGGAGCGAAGAGGATTCTGGAAAATGTAGTGCTAGACTGGGCTGTGACTCTAAGAGTGTATGCAAGGAGGAGGGACTCTTGGGAAGTGTAGTGCAATGCAGAATGGAGTGAAGCATGAGGAAGTGAGAAAAGAGGAGTGACATAAAGGTAGAGAAGGTGGGAAAGCCTGACAATGGTCCAGTATGTTGAAGTGTGTCAGGTCACATAGCTGATGGAAAAAATGTGCCGATATCAAAATGTCCAAAATAGCCCAAGGTTTAATAATATTATTGCTATTACATGACTTAACATTACATTCTTGTCCAAGTAGTAATGATCATTATCATTAATAACTATACTGTTATCATGCAATATTTAAGTTTATTCTATGTAGATGATAAATATATGTACTGCAACTTAGAAAATCAATACAAAGTATTTTTCGTAAAAATTGCTGAATGTAGTGTAAATTTAAGTGTAGAGGGAAAGAAAGGACAGAGTCCTTTGTCCCTGACAGTGTTCAGTCTCATGTGTAGAAAGCGGCAGAGAAAGAAGCGAGCAATCCTCCATTTCAAACCACAGCAGGGGTCTAATCTTCCACGCTAGTCCCCTGAGACCAGGCACAGAGCTGAAGAACAGAGGGGGAGATAAAAGAGAAACTGTAAAGGTCTACCACTATAAGTAAAGAGAGAAATGAGTCAAGAGCCAGAGGAGTGAACTGCATTAGCCTAGCGGGTGGTACTTGCAGGCTAGGGCTAATGGAGGCTAGCCTGTTGCTGAGATTAGCCTAGCAGAGGGAGGGTTTAACAGGGCTAATCCCGTTAGGAGAAGGCACTGGAGCCTGGATCTGCCTCCCACAGAGGCCTGAGACTGCCATGGGTCTCGAATGTGGTGCTAATGCAGGTCAGAGAGTGGCTGGTGGAGCTTAGCCTACCTTAGCTTAGCTTAGATTAGCTTAGCGACACAGTTCCATGGTCTGTTGTGAACATGGAATGGAAGGGAAAGGGAACAGTAGGGGGGCTTGTTCTGGGTTTTACCACCCAGAGCTGTCTTCTCTCTCTAATATAATTCTGGAAGAACTAGCTAAGCTAGCATAGATTAGTATGGACTTCATGGTTACACTGAAATGCTCTATTTAAACTTTTGTGTTGAAGTTCTTATGTGATGTTTGTTGTGTTTTAAGAACTAATAACAGTCTTTCAGTGACTAATATTTTGGATTTGTGCTTGAGCCAATTGAGTTAGAATGGGAGAGCGAGCACTCCCCATCATTTGTGCTTTCTGACGTTGTGATGTTATGAGGGATCCAAAATGGCAGCCAAAATGGGAATAATGTCAACAAAGCACATGCATATCAATGGGAAAACATGTCATCTTTAAAACAAGATAGGTCAACAGCTATACCCTAGACCTTCCTAAAACTCTGCACACTGGGGTAAAGACATGTCAGCTTTATGAAATGCATACAATAAAACTGGGATAAAGCAGTGGAAAGCTAGAAATCAGTGGCGAAGCTGAAGTTATGGAGACTGTACAATGAGAGGACTGATTGCGTGATTGTCAACATGTAGACTCTATATTTTTACCAATATTACAGGTCTGTGAGTCATAATTGAATCATATTGATAGAATAAGACTAGTGTAAAACATGCTAAAACAATATTTTGCAGGATCCAGACTAGAAGCAGGTGATGCATAGGCCATGAAAATCCATGATAGGATGCCTTGTAGTCGTAGTCGTACACCAACAACCACTGTTTTGTCTTCTGCTGACCAGGGGTGCATTTCCCAAAACGTTCTTAACGCTAAGTATTTCCTAACCTCGTACTTACGAACATTCTTAAATTTACAAGTGTTTCCCGAAAGCCTTCGTAACCCACGTCGTACTTAAACTCGTACGTAAATCTACGAGTGGTCTGACCCTCTCGTAACTCCCCAAGTTGTTCTTAACTTGAAGTTCTCGTGCAGTTCTGTCCGAAGAACGAAAGAGGGCATTGATCATCCTTTGAAAAATGCAACACTCAGCACACGAATTCATGAACATTTAAATTTTCCTTTGAAAGCGTAAATGCGTCACGTAAATTAGAGCCAGCGTCCTTAGTTCAATTCTGCGAATACATGTACTTATTAAGTTGAAATTATTGTTTTCACAAAATAAAAAAACTAAGATTGCTTAAAGTACAATATATTATTTATTGATATACACATATAAATTACATAAATGCAATGGGGTTTTTTTTCCAGTGTAACAGTCGGTAGTAATAAATGAATATATTGTGTCCCAAGCAATGGTTACAAATTGGTTCACTAAGCTTGTCAACTCTTAACCAATCAAATTCACTGATTAATCATGGACACGTTACCAAGAGGAATTGCCTATTTATAGGTAGGCTTGGCATGTGATGGTCAGCAACTGCAAGTGAAATGTTTTTATATATTTTTTGCATGTATCCAGTGTAAATACTTTTTTGATGTTTGGTTTTATAATTATTGTTTACATAATGATATTTTTGTGGCTTAATAATGAAGAAATGTATGTAAATCGGTGGTTCAGTTTTTGACTGGCCGAGCCTATTTGATGCAGACACGAGGGCGTAGTAAACTAAGTGCTATTTAGGGACTCGTTCGTAAGTTTGGAAAATAAGAAGGCTTTTGGGAAACAGTCGGAAAAATTGCATTCTTAAAGTTACGTCGTTCTTAAAGTTGTTCATAAATAGCTAAGTTCAATCGCTTTCGGCAAACGCACCCCAAGTTGATACATTTCCATTTATTGTCACCTGTATAAAAGACTATGTATAGGCCTAATATAAACCTACGTAATATTACTACTTTTATTACTAGACGAGTTTTTGTCTTTAGTTTTGAACCAGTTCTCCCGTTTTGATTGTCTTTGATTTCATCTACCGTGTTCGCTCTCCCTTTCTAACTCTATGGCTTGAGCTCATCTCGAACTCAAACTCAAAATTCAAATATGATTACATATTAAAATAATTGGAGTTTTAAAATGGGGAAGCAACAATAAAATTATATGTTGACAAAATATTTTACATTCATTTTCAAAAAAGTTTTAAAATTCTAACATCATCCAATAACAAAATTATCTTTTTTTTTTTTTTTGTTACTTCAGATTTCAATGTGAATGTCAATGGTTCAGTGTTTGTAATGAGGGGTATGGAGATTAGGCTATATATTATTAGTTAATAGTATTATTTGATTTTTATTTGATTTTTCTATGAGTACACAGTGATGTAGACATATGTTAAAAGTAGTTTTAGAGATGGTAAAAACCACTGCAGTTTGATAAATGATTACAGAAAAACAAGAACTAAGTCTTGCAGTAATTAATCATATTTAATATGACTTAGAACATAAATTGAGATCAGGTTTAGTGTATTATAACAATGTTTTTTTGGAGAACACAAAACAAAATCTTTAGATATTAGAATAAAAAACCTTCTAAAGCATAATTTTCATTTATATTTTGCTTTAGAAATCAGAGTGCATAGAAACTTTTAGGCAATAATCCATAATGCTGTTTCAATGGAGCATACTGTATATATGAGGAGCTACAGAGGTCAAATTTAATCATCAACATTCCTTAGCCTAATCATCTTGACCTTGAATGATTACAAAAAGCTATTCACCCTGAAAATGCCCAAATCTACAGATAGTTTAATCATTAAAACTGTGACAAACTTTCCTGAACATGGACCCAAGTTTATTTTGAATGTTGGGATGAGATACAAAAAGTACTGTAAAAATTTGCATATCGGGGTCACCAAGTCTCTAAAGATTACCACCAGATGCCTTTTCCATGCCAACAGATTATTTTGAAAGCCATGGCAGGAATAAACTTGGGTTATATGGTCATGTTGCTGCTTTTTGTCAAAAACACTCAAAATGATTTTGGACTATAAAGAAAAATTAAAAGTACCTGATTTCTGTTGTTAAGTATGGTGGAGGGTCTGTCATATTGTAGGGCTGTTTTTCCCTCAAAGACCCTTTGTTAGTAAATGGCATCAAGGACTATTTGACTTTAAAAAATTTGCCTATTGACCTTACTAAATATGTCATGTGTTTTATCCTGTCTGTGTATCTGCATGTTTTTAGCTGAAAACACATGTTCTCCAAGCCAGTTTCAATGTAGAACCACCAAACACTGCATCTCTAAGCTGTGGGTTTGCGATGAGGATCCAGACTGTGCCGACGGCTCAGATGAGGCCAACTGCGGTGAGTCCCCAGTGTGTGATGATTCAGGCATGCAGTTAGCACCATGCTAAGTCCTGTTTGCATAACCTTCCATTACTTGCTAGCTAAAGAAGCTGCCACCAAACATGACTCATTCATTTGAAGCAAGGGGGAAAAACTGGTAACAGAAAGAAAGTTTAGAATTTTATATTTCTCTGAGGTTCTCCTGTAGTATTTGGGTGGGGTACTATAACACAGAACTCGTGTTTACATGATCATTTTTAATCCTTACTTTATTTAACAGGCTGTTATTTGTAAGACTGATGCATGTAAAACTCTTAACTTAAAAATTAAGCAATCTAGCAAATTCACTATGACAGCTGACAGCAATAATCAGTTATCTCTTGTCAAGACCATGTCAGTAGAAAATGTATTACAATACAGACATTATAATATAATATACTGTGATTGTTTTACTGTATAATTTATTGGACTAGGGAAGCCAAACAAGCTAAGGATGGTAAACAAGGTAATGCGTTACTAAGCTATTGATACTACACAGGCTAATAATAAGTAATGAAGGCTAACACAGAGGACCACTAATATCTCAATAAACAAGAAAGGCTGACACAGAGGCTAAGGAAGGAGTTAACAGGCTAAGGAGCTAGTATGCCAAGGAGCTAGCAAGCTAAGAAGACCTTAAAAAGGATGACAGAAGGCTACATTAGTGCATGCAAAGCACAACAATATCAAGCAAAGATTAGTCCCTCAGGCTTGGCTTAAATAGTCCAGGTAATCAGCATCTCAATGGAAGACAGCTGGAGAGGGAAGTCATGCAGAGGTAGGACGTGCAAGATTTCACATATCCTGGAAAGAAAACTACTGAGAGATGTGCCTATAGATCCCATAACAACTGGCAAGGCTGTAGTGAATGACTTAGCCAAGTCAGGAATTGTTGTCTCAAAAAAGATGATCAATAGAGCTCTGCACAGAAATGAATTGTGAGGTTGCAGATCAAGAAAAATTCCACTTCAGTATGCTAAGGACAACCTGGAGAATGATTATGCATACTGGAAGCATGTCCTTTGGTCAGATGTGGCAAAACTAGAGCTCTTTTGTCATAGAGACATTGCTTATGTTTGGAGAAAGAAGGAAGAGGCTATAACACAAAGAACACCATCCTCACAGTGAAATACAGTGGTGGGAGTATTATGCTGTGGGGATGCTTCAGTCCATCTGGACCTGGGAATTTTGTCAAGGGGGAAGGAATCATGAAGAAAGAAGGATTTGTGAAGATTTTGAAAGAAAAACTTAAGAAGTCAGCAGTAAAACTTGAACTGGGTCATCACTTTTTCTTCCAACATGACAACGACCCAAATCATACATCACTCCTGGTGAAGAACTACCTCCAGAAGACCAAAGTGAACATTACTGACTGGTCTACACAAAGCCCTGACTTGAATCCCATTGAAAATCTGTGGTGTGAACCGAAGAAGAATGTTCATGCCAGAAGGCCATCAAATCTGGAGATGCTTTGGCAAAGAAGAATGGGCTGGGATTCCTCGGGAAATGTCAGAGACTTGTTGAAAACTACAGCAAACGACTGCAAGCTGTTATCCAGCAAAAAGGATACACAACAGATTAGATTCAACTTTACTGTTATTACACATGTACAGGTACAAGGCAACAAAATATAGTTTAGCATCTAAACAGAAGTGCAATAAGCAGTCGGTGCAGGATGTAGAATAGATACAGTATATAGAGAATATTGTCAGTTATGGACAAATATGCATGTGAATATATTATATAAGTGTTGTAAACTATTGTAAATATACATATAAATGTATTTTAGAGTTGTAGACATAAACATGTGGAATAAGAATACTATAAACATGATATAAAGATGGAATAGAATATACTATAAACATGATATACAGATGGGGTGTATAAAGTCATAAGCATGATATAAAGATGGAATATAAATACTTTACACATTACAGGCGGTCCTCGACTTACGACGTTGATCAGTTCCTACGTCGCATCGTAAACCGAATTTCGGTGCAAGTCGGAACATACATACATACTGTACATAAATAACATACTGTAAGCACTTATCCTATCCTAACACCTATCCTAACACAGTAATGATAAAAAAACATATAAAATATGTTTAATAATGAAATAAAACAGCCGCGTAACTGTGTATTCTTCCACCAAACACCAAACACGAAACAAGGCTTTATACAGTAAATGGGAGATGTGTCATAACCAGGAAACATTGTAACTCGGAGCTGACGTAACCCGAGAACCGCCTGTATATACAGATACAAGAAAGAAGACTATAAGCATAATGTACAGATGGAATAGAAAATACAACAGACATGATATATGGGTGGAATAATTTACTGGTTAAGTCACAATGGAAGGGTTGGGTATGAGTTATATATTTGCATTGGGTATGAGTTTAGTATTTGCAGAATATATAAAAGCTGTGATAATGCAATGTGCAATTTATGTACAATTTATAGATGATACCATTTATAGATGGTGCAGAAGAATGACATTAACCAGTGTTCAGATGTGTGAGTGTTAAGATGTGTGAGGCAAACAGAGTTCATTAAGGAGACAGTTCTGGAGAAAAAGCTGTTCCTCAGTCTGCTTGTTCTGGTCCAGAGGCACCTGAAGTGCCTGGCAGAGGGCAAAGTGGCAAACAGACACAAACAAAACAAAGTATCAAACAGGGTGGGAGGAGTCTTTAAGGATGCTGCATGCTCAGTGCAGGGATGTCCTCAGTTGATGGAATTGGAGTCATGGAGTGATGTTCTGCTCCATTTTCACCACTCGCTTTAGTGACTTGCGGTCAGCAACAGTGCAGCTCTAATACCAGACTGTGATACAGCTGGCTAGGATACTTCTAGGATAGTTATTTTGGTTTTTTTGGTGTTAATGTGCAGGTTATTGTCAGCACACCATGTGGCCAGGCACTCTATTTCCTGTCTCATCATTGTTGCTGATTCATGAACAGTCCTGCAGTCATGAAGAGGGAGTAGAGAAATGGACTCAGCACACAGCCCTGTGGTACACCTATGTTGAGTGATATGGTGGTGGAGTAAGTATGGCTTGACCTAACATGCTGAGGCCTGTTGGTCAGAAAGTCTTGAATCCAATGACAGAGGGAGGAGTTAATGCCCAGATCACCAAGTTTGTTGACTAACTTGGCAGAGATTTTAGTGTTAAACACTGAGCTAATATCAACAAACAGCATATGTGCTTATGTGTTGTTGTTGTCCATGTATGAGAGCACAGAATATACCGCCATGGCAACTGCATCTTTTGTAATCCTATTGCTGCGAACTGCAAACTGATGTCAGTCCAGTGTGGGTGGGATGCAGTCATTCAATTGTGCCAGGACCAATCGCTCAAAACTCTTCATGATGATGGCTGCGAGTGCTACAGGGTGATGGACATTCAGGCATGTCAGATTGAAGTGTTTCAGCACTGGTATGATGGATGTGGATTTGAAGCATGTTGGCACAGTTGCCTGGGCAAGGGACAGGTTGAAAATATCAGTGAAAACACCAGTGAGCTGCTCCACACATTTTAGCATGCGTACTAGATGCCATCTGGGCCTGCAGCTTTGTGTGCATTGGTCTTGCTCAGTGCAGTGTAGATGTCTGTAGATGTGAGTGTGAGGGGCTGGAGGACCGCAGAAGGTCTGGTGTTGGTAGCCGTCTCCTTGTTGTCTTTGTCAAAGTGAATAAAAGTCATTTAGCTCATTCAGAAAGGAGACGTCTGCAGTAGTCAGGGTGGTGTTGCTGGGCTTGTGTTCACTGCTGGCCTGGATGCCCTGCCACATGCATCGAGGATCATAGTTGGAGAAGTTAACTTCTACTTTAAGTTTGTAACAGTGCTTGGCCTATTTCATGCCTCTTCTCAGGTTTTGCTGTTCAGGTTCCCTGAACAAATAATTTGTTAATGAGAATTTGAACATGAACAAATGTTTATAAATGACAGTTCATGTACTGTAGTTACTAATGATTGTATTCATTTTTGCAAATGTTAATAAATCATTAGTAAATCTTTAGTAAATCATTTGTTAATGAAATTCTCATGAACTAATAATTTGTCCACAGTTATTAATCATTAGTTAATGAGCTATTAATGAAAGTTATTATAAAGTTATTATTTTTTCACAATATATCAGCACATCTGAAAATAGATTTTTGGAAAGTCTAAGTTTAGAGCAGATTTAATCAAAATATAGATTTATGACACACTTACTGTTTTGACACTGTTGTTGCTGAGTTTGTGCTGAACAAAAGCCTCTGTAACACATTGGACAAAAGTACTTTGTAAAAAGTCAGGGCATGTCAGACTACATCACAGTGTCTGAAATACTCTCAGACTGCAGAGGGTTAAATAGAGCAAATAACACAGCATTTTCAAACATCCCAGTTTTATTTTGAATAATTAAATCATTTGACTTTGTAAATAGATGTGAAGTTTTTATAAAGTGTTACCAAAATAAATAAATAAATAATGATGTATAAAAATAAATAAATTTTAAGCATGTTATTATATTGATTGTCTTTTGAAAATAAAAATGGATTTATTTCCTGTAGTTGCCCTGTCACCAGGATTTGGGCTCAGATATACTATATAGTGAAATCTGAAGAGGTTAAATGTTTTAAGCATTAACATTCTTTCCAGTAGTGGCTCTTTGTATGGAGTGGAGCAGAAATATGACGAGGAGAGATTTACTCTGAACAGGAGTAAAATATTAACCAGCTATTTCAGCTTCATTATTTGTGCATGAGGAATATTCTCTGCGGCACTCGCACCACAAATGATTTCAGAAAGCATTCACTCCAAACGACTTTATTATTCTCACTTACATATCGACCGTTTTACAAAACAATCGAGCACAGTAAGTATATGTATTTATACACTGTGTTCTGCAGAGACAGAAACTAATATAAGAACAGTAACTGCAACCATTAAATAACTAACTAAACATCTAGTTCACATATGTATATCTCACATCCCATTAGAGTGGCTAAAAATGGCTTTGTGCTGATTTATGAACTCTTGTCTGTGATAGTTTTATTTTTAAAGTATGTTCAGTAATAGATATGTTAATAGTAATTACAGTAGTAGTTGCCAATGGTAGTTTTATTTTTAAAAGCATGTTCAGTAGTAGAGATGTTAATGGTAATTACAGTAGTAGTTTGTGTCAGCGGTAGTTTTATTTTTAAAAGCATGCTCAGTCGTAGAGATGTTAATAGTAATTACAGTAGTAGTTTGTTGTCAGTGGTAGTTTTATTTTTAAAAGCATGTTCAATAGTAGTGATATGTTAATAATAATTACAGTAGTAGTTTGTTGTCAGTGATAGTTTTATTTTTAAAAGCATGCTCAGTAGTAGTGATACGTTAATAGTAATTACAGTAGTAGTTTGTTGTCAGTGGTAGTTTTATTTTTAAAAGCATGCTCAGTAGTAGAGATGTTAATAGTAATTACAGTAGTAATTTGTTGTCAGTGGTAGTTTTATTTTTAAAAGTGTGTTCAGTAGTAGTAATACAGTATGTTAATAGTAATTACAGCAGTAGTTTGTTGTCCGTGGTAGTTTTATTTTTAAAAGCATGTTAAGTAGTAGTGATATGTTAATAGTAATTACAGTAGTAGTTTGTTGTCTTTGGTAGTTTTATTTTTAAAAGCATGTTCAGTAGTAGATATGTTAATAGTAATTACAGTAGTAGTTTGTTGTCAGTGGTAGTTTTATTTTTAAAAGCATGTTCAGTAGTAGTGATATGTTCATAATAATTACAGTAGTAGTTTGCTGTCAGTGCTAGTTTTATTTTTAAAAGCATGCTCAGTAGTAGTGATATGTTAATAGTAATTTCAATAGTAGTTTTTTGTCATTGGTAGTTTTATTTCACTGCAAATTGGAGGATTTGGTGAAGACCTCATGTGAAGATAATTGATTATGTCTGATTATTAGTTAGTTAATATTAAATTGTCAGTGATAGAGGTTTGTTTGTTCTTGGCTCAGATGAGAAGACATGTGGACCTCATGAGTTCCGCTGCAAGAATAATAACTGCATTCCAGAGCACTGGAGATGTGATGGTCAAAGTGACTGTGGCGACAATTCAGATGAGGAGAACTGCAGTGAGTACCATCTTCGTCATCATCATCATCATCATAATCTCTATACTATCATCATCAAATACCTACCATCAACATTACTATTATTAACACTGTTACCCTCACCATTAACATTAACATTATTATTTTGTCACCATCATTACCACCACCATCATCGTATTTCGTACTGAATAATATGTAATAGAGACTTAATTATTCATAATATATGTTCAGTAATACATACTGCATACAAACTAATTCATATTTTATACTGAATATTACAAAATGGATACTGAATACTTCATGGTAGATACTGTATAGTTCATAGTGGATGTTGTAAAATTCATAGTGGATGCTATATAATTCATAGTGGATATTGTATAATTCATAATGGATGCTGAGTAATTACTTGTAGATTTAGTTACGTGTGGCTGATGATCTGTATGCTGAGAAGTGTTTACAGTAATATAGCTTCTGGTGATTTCATGGTTACAGTTTAGTTGTTGTATTTAATAGCTGCAATTGTGCAGCTACAGATTAACTTACTT
>BRDA01076528.1:0-14774 GCA_036984385.1 Crenuchus spilurus | reverse complement strand
CAAAATATTCAACTTCATCAAATGAATTAATCACAACCGTTCTCTGCTAAATAACTCTTAACAAATACAAGGTTTCCAAGTTAAAAGAAAATGATGAGACTAGGCAGCTTTAGTGGAAAGACAATCAGCCTCGGTCTGTTGATCTGAACAGTTGTACGTTGTGATTGCTGCTACTATTGATTATTGTGATTTCTTCCTGGGATTCAATGCTGAATGGTGCTCTGTGGTGCTTAAAGAAACAGCAGACAACAATGGGACAACATTTCTCTCCCAAAACTCTAGCAATTGATCTTCCCAGATGTTTACAGACTGTTGTTAAATGAAGAGGGGATGCTACACAATGGTAGACATGGCCTTGTCCCAACATTTTTGAGATGTTTTGCTGCCATCAAGTTCTAAATGATATTTTCACAAAATGGTCAAATGCCTCACTTTCAACATATGCATTCTATGTTCTATTGTGAACAACAAACATGGCTCTATCTATGAGATTTGAAAGTCATTACATTCAATTTTTTGTTTACAACAGCTCACTGGGTATTGAGACAGTCCTTATGAGTTCAAATGGCCTGTTTTTGCAGCTTTTTTTGCAAAACAAATTGTAGGTTTTGAAACTTTAATAATGTTTACAGGATGAAATACCTGAAAACAACCTGAGATGTCAGTCGAATGATATGAGCTCTCTAAGTAATTTTGGTCTGTAATGCAAATTTCTTGGCAAATGAATTTTGTTGCATGCACTGTTTTTGGTCTCATGGCAGTTTCTATTGAGCACCATCTCAGACTGAATGCACGAAGCAATCAATAGTGCATGGTGGAAGAAATTCACTGTTAGTCGTCAGTCTAATGCTATGCTGGGAAGTCTGGCAATACAGAAACAAAGGCCTTGATTCTGTCACTTCTTTTCAAATTGATGTATAAACAATGCTGCAATATTAAATGAGCTGGAGCTCCTCTAGAAAATGCTAAATTAAATTAAATGGTTCAAATAAACCTTTCACTAGGAAGTATGATAATTTAAATACCTGCAAGTGAGGGATGTTGACAGCTCTCATTTTGCTTGGATTGTAGGTAGTTGTTTTTGAAGAGCCCATATCCACATTTTTGATTAGCAAACCAAAACTAAGCATAAAAGGGGGTGAACTGAGACCTTATTTGCCTGAAGCGTGACAAATGTATGAGTATGACAATCTGACAATCTAGTGGTGGTGTGACTAATAGAAGTATTAACATTCTTCCTTCATTCGTCTTTCCTATCTTTTCATTCTGAAGACTTGTTCACATCCCTTGCCCTCATTACTACAACGGTGCTCAATAATGACTTAAATTTAGTGCAACCATGGCCATTGCAGATCCATAATAGTTGAACATTGGAGTGAAGGACATTAACCATCAGAATGGGCACAGAAGCCATCTGTGAGGACACACTCATTATCAGCCCCAATTATTGCCAATCATGGTAACCCATTGCCAATGGAAGTCCAATAGCAACCAATCAGCTTTGATTTGATCAGCAGATGCCTCCATGCCTGAGCATTTGGCAGACTCATTTGAGGCAATCTTTTCAGAAGAGTCTTCCTTTACTTTTATAAAATGAACTCCGCTTGTACTGTTTGACTGGGCTGTTATTAACAAAGACTTGCTAAAATGTCTAAATAATTACTGAAAATCAAAGAGGTTTTTAAAGTAATTTTTTAATCATGCCCTCACTAACTGCACTGAAAATAACACAAATGACTTTAAGCTACAGGAACAATGAATGAAAGTGTAGACCTTGCTTCCAAGTCCATCATTAAGTAACATTTAAACAACATTAACATTCAAAGGGAATTCAAAATAATTGAAATAACAGTGAAAAAGTAAATTAACTAAATAGAAAAATCCAGGAACTCTATGTAAGACCTATACACGTACACATAAAAAGTATATAAGACATCTCACAATCAATGGTTTCAAGGGTCTGTCAAGTTCCTGATCTTGTCTTGTTCTTTTTCTGTATACTGTTTTTTCAGTGCTGTTCTGTTTATTCATTGTTCTGTGGTCTCTTATCCCGTGTCCATGAGCTTTTGTGTACATTCTGTTTGCTTGCATTTGGTCCATATGTCTCTGTCTTGTTTCCTGCCCATGTCACGCTTCTCGTCATTGTATTTACCTGTGTCTAATGTGTTGCCATGTTCACTCCTGTTTGCACCTGTCCTTGCCCTGATTACCCTGCATATATGTATTCTTACCTCTCCCTCTGTTCTTTGTTTAATGTACATGACGTGTGTACATGTATCCTGAATTTTAATTTGTTTGCTCGGTACTCTTCAGTTAAGTCGTTTTTGTTCTTCAGATATTGTTTTCTTCATGTTCAATAAACTCCACCTGCTTGCACGTACATCCTTCCTACAATTGCTGACAGGGTCCATATAATGGAAAAAAAAATATTGCTTGATTTTTTGAAAAAGGAATTTGTTGAAATTGTATGAAATTGATATAAAAAGGTTTAAAAATGTACCGTACATCCCCTGGTCCATACAGAGAGTGTGTGTGTATATATATATATATTTGAGTTACTGTTTTGAATGAACTGTTTTGTGAAAACATACCATACACCATCGAATGTGAGCATTTACGACAGCAAACTGCAGTCAAGTGGAAACCCCAGTGAGGACAATGACCATGCAGGTGAGCTTCCCTAAGAGTTTCTGACAGTTTGTGATAAATTCTTTGGCTATGCAAATTGATTGTTGCAGCAGCTGCCTGAGTGGCTGGTCTCAGGTGATCTTGGAGGTGAAGATGCTGGATGCAGAGGTCCTGGGCTGGTGTGGTTACACTTGGTCTGCGGTTGTGAGGACAGTTGGATATACTTTGTACTTTGTATGCATTTGGAGATGGCTTGTGGTAGAGAAATAAACATTCAATTATTGGGCAACAGCTCTGGTGGACATTCCTGCAGTCAGCATGCCAACTTCATGATCCCTCAAAACTTGCAACATCTGTGGCATTGTGCTGTGTGATGAAACTACACATTTTAGAGCAGCCTTTAATTGTGGTCAGCCTAAGGCACACCCAGGGTTGCCAGGTCCAACAAAAATATCCAGCCCAAAGTCAGTCTAAAACCCGCCCTTCAGAAGCTTAAACTAGCCCAAAATATGTCTGTCACACATTTGAAGCAAATGGAAAAACAACTATGAGTGTACGACTTAGTATTTTGTTTATCATCAGTCATTAATAATATGGTAACATTAGTGTTTATTAGTTCTTTTATAATAGTTTTATATCCAGTCAAGAACATTTAATAATAACATTAAAAAAATTACTTTTTCATTTCACATTTGCAGTATTTGCAATATGCTTTTTTCTCGTCATTAGGAACACTTAATCCATTCTATCAAACCATTTTCTTTTTCTCAGTCCTTGCAATACCCATATTCCCCCTATTTACCTGGCATATTAGCTAGTGACTGTTTTCTCTTCACTTTCTATGTGTCTGTCTCTTTCTCTCATTCCCCTCTCCTCCCCCCCCCCCCCCCGTTGCATTCAATCTTCCTTAGTGTCGTATTTGTACACGTTTGCCTGCCATGTTCACGTAACATCCAAGGCAACACCCACTTTTTTGTAGTTTTTTGGTGGCTGCGGTAATTTTTTAAAGTAGCCCAAAAAACCGCATCCCGCCACCCTTGAATTTTCACCCGCGACTGGATTTTCAAACAAGCCCAATTTGGCGTGAAAACTGTGAACTTGGCAACTCTGGGCACACCTGCCAATAATCATGCTGTCTAATCAGCATCTTGACATGCCACACCCGTGAGGTGGATGGATTATCTTGGCAAAAGAGAAATGTTCAAATTTAGATACATTTATGAACAATATTTGAGAGAAAAAGACCTTTTGTGTACATAGAACAAAGTCAGTTCAGCTCATGAAAATTGGGAGCAAAAACAAAAGTGTTGTGTTTATATTTTTGTTCAGTGTATGTAATAATGTATGTTGTTTGATTATCTTTCTGGTAAAGATAATCATGTAAGAAACTGGTTCAAAATAGGCAGGCAGGACAACAAAACTGTTGTCTCTCCATCTTATGTAACATGTGTTTTCCTCTACTCTAGAAACCAAGGCTCACAATGTCTACATTATGAATATAGTCATTTATTTATTATCCAAAACCGCAAGTGAACTTGCACTTGTCTTTAGAGTTATTATATGTAATGATATTGGATATTTATATTATACAATGCCCTTCCAGTACAATTTCAGCATGAATTAATTTTTACAATCCCTTTTAGCCCAAAATTGTGTGTTTTTTAAACTATCATTAAACAGTGTCTCAGACATCCTACAACATTTTGTCTCATTTCTTTTTGTGTGGCAACTTTTAGAAACATAAAAAACTTACCCTGTGTCCACTCTGAACCATTCTGAGCATTTCACACCAAAACACTCGGAATTACTTTATATTAGTGTCAGAATTTCTATTTAATGCTGCATCGTAGCCAGCAGTTATAATACCTACGCAATATAACATGTCTACTGAGCTGGAAGTGATGTTGGTGGGACAACAGGAGGCGCAATTTCTGTGTATTGTGTGGATTCCAGTGCCCCAGTGCAGTGACAGGGACACTGTACTGTATATGTGGCACCATCTTTCAGAGGAGACAAAACTGCCCAGTAGGCCACCAGTGTCAATACTGTTTATTGTCTGATCTTTATACCATCATAAAAGCACATAAACTTCAGTTTTAACTTCAATTAGTTGTGTCAAATCATTTTCCCTTCAGGTTTGGTTTTAACTCATGAATGAATCATTGATTTTTTTAACCAGACATTCTCCACAAAAGAACCTTAAGAACACACAGTCCACACAAACCTAATCAAACAATTATACTCTACTGAGCAACTCTGCAGTGATATGAAACTCTAATGGGCAGATATGTGCACACATGTACACTTATACATTATTTAATTCCACTGTCTACAGCAGATTCTCATGTAGGCCTAATGTATGGCTGATGGAGGCTGAACAGAACACTGATGGAGAAAATTGGAGGAAAAGAAAGATGCTGATGATTAATTTACACAGAACAAGAGTCCATGACAGATAGCAACTTTGACAGAATGAGCCCAACACTCGCTTGGTACATTATACACGTGCAGACACACGGGACGTGAGGGCACATTCACTTTACTAGTTAAGTATTGTCTTAGCATGTTAGCATGTTTACAGGATGTGTCTAGGCGAGTGCCTCTGTTTGCTTTTGTCGGTGCTTGTTTACATTCGTCTGGTGTGACATCTCCCTGAGCACAGAAACGGACTTAGTCAGAACTATTCAACTAGCACACAATGGATAATGCAGCTTTTGCTTTGTGGTTTCTCAGCTGTCAGGGATTTTGAGAAATCTGGCGTAAATGTGGAGAGATGCAATACAAACATTTAAAGAAAAGAATAATATTTTTTGCATTCCATTCATACACATACTAAAAAAAATATTCACGTACAGTAACAAGTGGGAATTTAATTTATTCCTTTGCATCTTCAACTATTCAGAATTAGCTTGTTAGGACTATGACTTGTTCACAACCATCTTTATAAGAGGTGACACAAATTTCAAGTCTTTATAAATGGCTTCGCAAATATTGTCCCAACAAACACCAGTCATGGGCTCATCTAGGAAGTTGCCATACAAAGTCATTGATGACCACAAGGCAGGAGAAGACTATATGAAGATAGCACAATTAGCACGTTTTGAGGTGGCTTTGTCCACAGATCATATTGTAATTAAGAAAGTTAACAGGAACAAGGGCAGTCAAGATGAAGACTAAAAACCTAGAACATTTTCAGAGGACTGCTCATAGAAAGGCAAATCTCGTTTGACTGCAAAAGACCTTGCAAAAGATTTTGCAGACTCTGGAATGGTATGCTCAGTTCTGCACAAATATGACCTTCATGGAAGAGTAATCATAAGAAAACTATTCCTACATCCTCACCACAAAACTGAAGGTCAGACGTTTGCAAAGCAAATTGAAAACAAGCCTGAAAAAAGTTCTGTAGACTGATGAATTTAAAATGAAACTTTTACATGCATAGATGTTTAGAGCATATATGGTGCTAAATGTAATGTGAAAATAAAATTTTTCCAAGTGTTAAGGAAGGGGAATAGATCAGTCATGCTTTGGACTTGTATTGCAAGTTGCAAGGGGAAAATTTCAACAGTAGAGCAAAAAATGATTACTAGCAATTTCTGTGAAGCAAATATTACACCGTCTGTAAAAAAAAAAACCTTCTGAATGGTTCTCACAGTCCCCCGACTTTAACATAGCTAAAATTTGTGGCTAGACATCAAAAAAGCAGTGAATACAAGACATCTGTAGAAGCCTTTTGTGAGAAAGAATGGGTGAAAATCCCTCAAACAAGAAATGAAAAATTATCTGGCTGCAAAAAGCATCAACAAGCTGTGATACTGGCAAAGGAGGTGTTAGTAAGTACAAGTACTTACCATACAGGGCCCAATATTTCCTATTTCTTTTTTGTTATTTTGAAACTGGAGGATAATGAAATAAAAAGCCAAATTAAATTTTCGGAAGTAGTGTCATCTTTAAATTTATGCCATTTGGAAATCAGGTCGTCTTTTACTTAAATCGCTGTCCACAGTAACATATTTTGACCAGAGGTGCCCAAACTTTTGTATGACGCTGTATGCTAAACATAACCCTCAACCCAATCTATACCATTTGCACATATTTTCCTCATCAGTTTTGTTAATGCAGGTCACATTTTATGTAAAAAAGTATCAGTAGCTCTCAGACATCATGAGGATGCAGCATGTGATGTACTGTTTAGTGAGTGTGTCACCTGTAACCCACCATGAAGGGACAGAAGTCTGAGAATGATTGGCTCTCTCTGGTGAAGAGAAATTGAATTGAGGAGTGTGCAGCATTTAAATGACAGAGTGTCAGAGTGAAAGCACTCAATAAAGGATGTAAGTGACTTTTTCTCCTCCACATCCTCCTGTCTGTCAGCCCTGAGGAAGCTGACTTTGATTAAGCTCTGCCACATTGTTGTACCAGTCTGTACTGAATTTGCAGTCCATGTGGCTGTCTAACTATTCTCTGACTGTCAAAAAGAGCACAGACGATAAGCATAGAATAGAATAGAGAATATTATAGACAATAAGAATAGAAAATGAGGCCAAGGCAACATCAACAGTAATCATACATTACAGTAAAAATCTAATTGACTCAGTTTTCCTTTTACTTCACTCAGCAAAGCTATGCTAATTGTCAAAGATTTGCTTCTATAAGCTTATGTTTTAGAGCTTTGGGGCTAATATAGACAACAGGGATGTAAACAGGTAAGGGGCAAAAAGGTTAAAACATTGGAAATCATTGACCAGCAGCCTTTAAAAGTAATTTCTTCTTAAAGTTCACTTACATGAAAATTCTTACATTCACCTTTTTCTCATTTGGGGTTTGTTGGTAGGTAAGAATGGAACCCACATACTCAACACAAATGTGCACGTTTGAGCAAAAAAACTGGTTAATAGGTTGTATAATATAGGATTTTAATTAAAGTAATATATAAGAACACATTTAAGAACAACCTTAAGAAGATATTGGTGACTGAGGCTCATTGAGATGATGATGTTGGTGAACATCAGTCCAGGTATGCTTATAAAATGTAAGCCTTGTAATCTGCTTTGATTTTCAAAACTGAGGATATGATGTTTGTATATTGTGAGTTGACATATTCAAGTCATTAACACATCACCACAGTTGCGTAGCTAGTATAAGCTAACTACATACCTAGCTACATCAGCTACACTGGGAAACACACAAATGTCACATCTTCGTTTAAGATCATTGATCAGTGTTAATATTCATTTTGGTCTGCTAGAATTAGTATAAACAATTTACCTTACGTTTGGCAGGAACCCCATTCTTTTCATCTCAATTCATAAAAGTGAAGAGAAATACTTGTATATAGAGGCCTTTCTCACCAACATTCCCTGAAGACCCATCCTACTACACCTATGACTGGCTAGTATACTTTGCCTTCATTGGTTAGGAGTGAATTTATAAGGGTAAGAATATCAGGATCAGAGCCGATGTTTTTCAGAGGCTGTGTAAGAAAGAAATGGGGAAAACAGACAGTCCAGAGAAGGTCAAATCTTTCTGAACTTCTCCCATTGTAAGTCTGTAGTGTTTACTGCAGACACTTCTGCTCCATATGCTTTTTCTACTCAAAACTGCAGAGCTACAGTGATCTAACTCAAGGTGCCAAAAAAGTTGGTTCTTTTGGCAGGTTCTTTAAAGAAACATATGGTGTGAAACAGCTGTGTAAATGTGAGGAACCTGTCTAAAGTTCATAGATTATATTTTTGAAATAAAGTTTCAAAGAAGAACCTTAACTTTGTGAAGAGCCAAGCATATACTTTATACTCACACATCACTTTTGCTAAAAATGTACTTTAAGGAACCAAATATTATGCTGCTGTGCATGAAAAACTAACTTTTTTCACAACATACAAATTTTTGATGTACACTGTACATGTTTTAACATTAAGATTATATCTTATCTTACTCAAGTACTCAATGGATGATACATAAACATGAGTAAAATAACAGAAATTATCAGAAGCGAGACAACTAAAACTCTTAAAATGTGACCCCGCCTGTGAAAACCTGGCCAAAGTTGCTGGGTAACTTATTGAAATATCATGTTGTTCAGCCTGTCACTCACATTCGCGACAAAACTTAGCCACTCAGTTTATTGCTGTGAATGAAAGATATAAGTCTCAAATATCTATCATACTACATTTTTGTATCAAAAACAAAACTTACACTCACCAAAAAAGTTGTTTTGTGCAGCAAGACATTCAGGGAATTTGCAGAAAACCCCCGAAAAACATGTTTCTGTGACCCCTCGAATCTTGTTGTAGAACTACCTCTACCGCGGAGGTACACAAGCTTGTTGGATGTCATTCGGCTCCTGAACTACTTCTCTTCACTGTAGAAATGTGTTTGAGCTCATGTATCCATCCACCAAACGTGAGCAGGTCAGATGTCTTCAGCTGATGTAAACAGAACGATTAGCCGGGCTAATGTTTCAGTGTTCATTTCTGGTAGATTTGGATTTTTTTTATTAACATTTAAGCGTTTCTGGTGTATTAATGTCTTGTGACACAAATAAACTGAGTTGAGTGTCAGTATGCTATGTCTCTGAATGCTATATCTCAGAAAGTATGAAAGATAATTGGCTGAAACTTTGTGTGAGGCTCCCTCTAACAGTACTCTTTACAAATATGCATAAAATTCATATTTGAAAAAAAAAATTACTTTGACCCAGTTTACCATGACAGGGTCACAAATGTTAAAGAAATGAAAGCACCTCTTTCAACCTCAATTTTTAAATTTCATTTTAAAACCATTAAATTTGTTCATTTTAATCAAATTATGCTGAATCAGGTGAAAACATTGTATTTGTCTTGTTTTGACATATCAGTGTCTTTATCAGCTCCATTGAGCCTGAGCAGACATCCTACAGTTTCTCTTAAATGTTAACAAATAAGGTTTAAACAGGCATTTAACATCTTGTTTCCCTCTCTCTCTTAGTCTGTCACACACACATAGCTGCCTCGAATAGCAGTGGGTATGCTGATGTCAAAGGAAAGAAATCTGTTTCACTTAGATCTTAATTAAAGAAATTCCCTCCAGTTGAAAGCTGTTGGCAGGGAAACGAGTCAGGGACTTGCAAGGCTGGGTACAGGGATTCACTCTACTGACCTTTTTGTTCATTCAAGATAAGCAGGAGACACTAAAGACCTGGCCAAGAGAAATTTTATAGGCCTTAAATAGACTTTATTGCTCAGTCAGGTGCAAAGGGGCAAGTTCATTCAGTTAATTTATTAATTTAATTAACAATTGAATTCCATTAACAATACAAACATGGAAAATGAAAAAAATGCAACAGTATAGGTGGAAATTAACACATATTGAAAACACTTGTGCTGTTCATAAGCCTACATGACAAGTTAATATGATTAGAACTGACATTTATAAATATTTTTTTCAACAGGTGTCATCTGTCATATAAGTCACATTTACCCGTTTTGATCAAAGTTAACAAACCATTATGACAGAAGATGCATATTGGATAAGCCTTTCTAAATGTTTATGTCAGTCATAATGACATTACTAACACATCAGGTAACCTTATGAAGCCTATAGTCAGGAGTGTAGTAGTGAGGTGAAAAGTGGGAAGAGTTACCAGGGCCCCAAGTGGGAGAGGGACCTTGAGGAGTCTAGAATCTTAAGATCTTTAATCAACAGAGATGAGTTTTGAATGCCAGAGACAGGTTCCAGCTGTAGAAAGGAGCCATAAGACATTTAGCTAGATATGTAACTTACTACCCTTTAACTTTGTTGCACAGTAAAATGCAATTTAGGACATTTCAATTACAGTAAGACTCCAGTGAAGAAACTGTCTGACTTCTGCAGCTATAGCATAAAGACTATCTGTGCTGAAGCTTTTATAGTCCTTCACTTTTTCCTCCACCCCTAACGTACATCATCAGAAGGAGATTGTCATATATATATATATTTGCATCTGGCTTGATGCAAGCAAATGTACAGTTTCTCACAAAAGTGAGTAAACCCCTCACATTTCTGCAAATATTTTTATTATATATTTTCATTGGACATCACTAATACAAATTCAACTTGGATATAACTTAGAGTAGTCAGTGTACAGCTTGTAAAGCAGTATAGATTTACTGTCTTCTGAACATAACATACAGCCATTAATGTCCAAATAGCTGGCAAATAATGTCCAATTAATTAATTAATGTCCAAATAGCTTTTGTGAGATACTGTAAGTATCAATCACCCTTTACTTTTGCTCAGAAATACATTGAGGGTGACCCTCATTTTCATTGAAGCTGAGCATTAAAGAACTGAAAAGAAGAGAAGTACATAATCAAAAAGGTAACAAAATCAAACAAGATAAACAAGAATTAAAAAGACAATTAAAGTGAGAAGGGGAAAAACAAATCAAATAAAAAGATATTAAGCCAATTTACTAGATGCCAAAATAAAAGAATAAATATGCAAAGTAAATTTTGTTTATGTAAAGTTATGTAAAGATATTTACATTATCTTATATTAAAGATATTTACAGTTATGTAAAGATATTTACATTTATTAAAATCAAATTAATAAATAAATAACAATAAATACACTGGTCAAAATATAATAATGAGAGAAACTATTGTTAAATTAAATATTCAAAAATAATCAAAGCTAATTAGAAAAAAACTAAAATAGAACTAAAACAAAATGTATTGGAGAGAATAAGAAAAATCAATAAGGGAACAATGAAATTAAATAAAAGAACAAAATAGAAGATAAAACAGTTACATGCTGTCTGAAGGTGGTTAGAGACTAAAATGAGTAACACGGAGTTGAGTTTTAGAGCCTCCTGTAGTGAATTCCAGCTCATTAGTGCACTATAGCCAAAAGCACATTTTCCCAGTTCAGTAAAAGTTTCAATAACGGACAGGTGATGCAGTTACTACAGTGAGTCTGATATAATATATATGATTATCAGACTGCAGGTGACTGCATACATATATACGATATAATTTATATATATATAACTTATATCGTATGCAGTCACCTGCAGTCCCCCCTCTTAAAGCTTAAACTTGGTCTGAAAACTTTTCTCTTTCCACTTCTCATAGCTGTATTATGAATGGATATTTATACTGCTGAGCTCACATATAGAGCTAGCAGAGATCTTTTTGATTGAAAAGAAATGGTAAATGCAATGGCAGTTATGGTAAATGGCCTCATATTAGTGAATATTACTGCTGAGAGAATACAAAACAGTGACCTGATTCTATTGTAGCAGAATTCACACCTTGGTTACTTAAGGGGGGCATTTACTACTGATGACAGGGCAAGGTGACATTTATTGTGAGAATGCCATACAGTCTGACCTTCATGTCTCCAGGTGGAGTTATTACATAACTCCATGAGGCTGTATAAGACATCTGGGTGTTATGACAAATCATGCCCAGGGTGCTGTGCTAGTTCTCTAACCATCAGTAGAGGGCACATGCAGTCCAGAGCTGCAACATTTAGGTTAATCCTAATGTGTGGGAAAAGTTCACAAAAGACACCAAGCACTGTGGCATAGTCCATAAGAGTTCATTATAGTACAGTACTTAATACTCATGTCCATTGGTAACACTGAGTTTTCCACCTTCAATCAATCAATCAATCAACTTTGTCACTTCACATTACACAGGTGTGAAGGCGAGTGAAAACATTGGGTGTGTAGTCCCTGTGTAGGTCAGAAGTGGTGTCTGATGAAATTGAAGAAAATTGAAGATAAAAGCAAAGGCTACTTTACAAAAGAAGGAGGTCCTGGAAGTCATTTTCTGCCCAGCTGCAGATGGTGACTGAGCTTTGAAGCTGGGTGGAGATTGAGACTGCGTTTAAACTAGTTTAGCCCACTGCAGGCACTGGAAAACTTACTGGCATTGCAGTACAGAGACCTCAACATCAAAGACAGCTCTTAAGCAGAATTTTGGCAATGTGCCGACAGCAACCTTTCTCAAGAAATGTCCCACAGACGAGAGGAGACAGAAAGGTGTGTATGGTCCAGCCAGCTTCCTCTGCATTTGAAAAGCTGATACAGGATGAGCACTAGACTTCTTGAATGTACTGCTGGAATAGGAACTAGACAAGGGGTGACAACTTTAAAACTCTTACCTACTCAGCAGGTAATAAGCAGGTTTCATTGTAGTGTCAGAGCAGAGAAATATCCAAACTGTGCTGGATACCGCCCTTCAGGACTGGAGTTTGACACACCTCAACGAGAACAATTGATCTCCAGAGCACTGAGGCAGAAGCCAAGGCAGCAGAAACCATCCTCTGCAACAGTGCTTTGATGCAAGTGGCCTGGTGCTCTGCAGCTGAGGAATCCAATCAGAGTGTTACAGGTGAAATGGCACCTAGGTGAGGGATCATGCAGCTCAATGTGTTCATTGACACACAGACTCAACTGTCTTGCTGGTACATCCAGGTGTGTTCCCTCACACCACAGAAAGTACGCCAGAATCAGAGTCTACTGACCTCCAGCTTGGCTCCATTAAGGGTATCTGAGAGGGAGAAGCTCTCAGATGACGATCAAGCTCAGAGGCATGGAGCATGTGCGTAAATTATGGCTCATGCCTGTTTGAGGGGCCTGCATACTCAGGCTGGATTTTCTGGCAGTCACTGGTGCTGTGATCAATGTTGCAGATGCTGCACTGCATCTGAAAAGGAGGCAGGAAGACCACAAGACCACATTCAGTGGCAGAGAGGAAGTGATAGCTCAAGTCCACCTCACTCGCCGTTTAGCTGCTGAGCTTTTAATTTCTCCTGTACACATTCTGCTCAGCTCAGCTCTCACTGGTCTTTCTCAACAACATATCAGTGAAGTAACATCAGTGAAGCATTTGAATACATTTAGTAGATGATCAACTGATATTTCAAATGAAAGTTTGTTGATATTCTGCTGAATTCTGGGTTTATTCGCTTTATTTGGAGAGTCTGAGTTCACATCTGCATCTGAGAAGATTTTGAACATTGAACAGATAATCTTAGCCTACTCAAAACACTTATATACTGTACATGCTGTTTACTACACCCTAATATAACCCCAGTCACAACTGGACTTAAGGACTGAGATTAAGGTTAGGATTAGAATTAGGACCAGGGTGAGGATTTTGGATTAGGTTAAGAGTTAAGGTTGTGGTGAGGGTTAGGATTAGGTTTTGGGTTGAGGTTAAGGTTAGACCCAGGCCAAGGTAAGGGTAAAGATTAGGTTTCGATTTAAGATTAACGATAAAATTAGAAGAGGTTTAGGTTTTGGATTAGGATTAGGGATAGAATCTAGGCTAAGGTAGGGTTGAGCCGTATACTCGTTTCAGACGAGTATCCAGTACAGATAAAGCATTTTGATGAGTACGAGCATGATACGAGTACATATCTGTGTTATATCTGATACGAGTGAATATCTGTGCTCGTGCTGAAGGAAAATCTTCATTGGGTAACTGACTGTCTTCACAATCTGTGATTGGCCAGTCACACAGAGCGCCCGCCCTTCCCTACACAGACACGTCTCTGCAGCCAGAACTGTGCTGCACTCACTCATACACATGCAGGCACACACACACCCACACACCTTAATCAACATTGTTTAACTTTGTGTGGAATAAAAGGTAATAAAAATAAATAAATAATTGAAAAAAAAATCAGTTTGATCATAAGAAAATTAAAATTAAAATAAAAAAGGAAGTTGTGTTGAGTATGACAACTCTTGATCATGCATACTTAGTAGTTCATAATTTCCTACTGCATGAGTTGTATTCATTCATGCACTTAAAAATATTCATGTTCTGAGTTTATAAAAAAAAACGTACAAACTGGATTCCAAAAAACTTGGGACACTAAACAAATTGTGAATAAAAACTGAATGCAATGATGTGGAGGTGCCAACATCTAATATTTTATTCAGAATAGAACACAAATCACAGATCAAAAGTTTAAACTGAGAGAATGTATCATTTTAAGGGGAAAATATGTTGTTTCAAAATTTCACAGCGTCAACAAATCCCAAAAAAGTTGAGACAATTAGCAATGACTGGCTGAAAATTGAGCTTATAACGAACAGCTGGAAGACCAATTAACACTAATTAGGTCAATTGACAACATGATTGGGTATAAAAAGAGCTTCTCAGAGTGTC
>BRDA01076520.1:0-25000 GCA_036984385.1 Crenuchus spilurus | reverse complement strand
ATGTCTCAGACGGACTCATAGTCTACGTGTATCTGAACTGACATTTTGAAATGTTTTAACTCTACAAGCCAGAAGCTAGAGTGGATTTTTCATCAATGACATCTCCCCAATGTTCCAAACATTCACATAAATAACAGACCCTGTCAGACTAAAATACATTACAAACCACTTTCAGAAATGAAACCAGAGCAGAGCAGGACAGGATATGAAAATGAATGAATCAGTTCATATTAAATTATATATTTATGTAAAAACATCCGTCAAACATTTGGACACACCTTGATTTAAAAATGTTCTGTATTGTAGATTAATACTAAAGTCATCCAAACTATGAATAAACACATGTGTAATTATTTAGTAAACAAACAAGTGTTAAACAAACCAGAATGTTTATATTTTACATTCTTTAAAGTTGGCACCTCTTGTTAGATGGCAGCTTTCTTGGCATTTTCTCAGTCAGCTTTATGAGGTAGTCACCTGGAATGGCTTTCAGTTAACAGCTGTGTCTTGTAAAGAGTTCATGACTTACATTTCTTGCCTCTTAATGTGTTTGAGACATCAGTTGTGTGTCTACTTTGAAGAATCTAAAATCTAAAACATTATTTGGTTTGTTTAACACTTTAAGTTTACTACATGATTCCTTATGTGTTTCTTCATAGTCTGGATGACTTCAGTATTCATTTACAATGTAGGAAAAATGAAGAAAAACAATAAAAACATCGATTGAAATTTGACTGGAACTGTATAACAGATAAACACTTTAAAAAATGAAAGTAATGAAAGAAATATTGACTAACTAGTACTGGCCAAAGGTGTCATAGCAGCCATCTTTCTTTCCTGACCTCACTTTGGAACACATATTACCCAGAAATCTTATGCACTGTAATAATACTAAGAGCACATACAAAGAGCAGCTACCGTACAAAGCTCATCAGCATCCTGAGACCAGGATAACCTCAACTCACTAACATCCCCCCAACGCATTCAAAACCCCACCAAAACACACACCTCACCATCTATCACTGTCAGTGATGTGGAGACAGGATGAGGGCTGCCATTTTTCACACCCACTATATCTAATTTTAACAAATTACATTCACAAAAGAGCTTTTTTCTTAGATCCAGCACCAAACATGGTGAACGTAATATTTTCTCACCAATATCCAGTCAAATTACACATATAGTGAAAATACTTAACCATATGTTAAGCCAATGCTGCTCTAACGAGTCAAATGGTTTGGTTCAGATTGCACTTTCTGGGTTACCATTCATTTACACAAAAAAAGAAAAAAACTTAAAAAGTATTTTTAAATTTTAGGTTGAAAGACAAGTACAATGGAAGCTCAGTTTTTGTCATTAATTTGTTCCAGACACACCAAAATATGAACAAAACATTTTATATAGAATAACTACAGTTTTACATGCAGAAAACTGTCACGGGAGTGTATCCAAAGTTATAATTGGAACCAAGTGCAGAGCAGACAGAAGCTAAAGAGCTTCGAAAAGAAACCAAACACTTGTGAGGCACCCAAACAAAAGAGCGACTAGGAGTGCTGCATGTTAAACTAAAGCGCGCAGCAGTATAGCCCGAAAATGGATGCAAAGTAAACAGCGGCCAAAAGCGCCAAGAACGGGTGTACAAACAAAGGCTGCCAGCAGGAGAAAACTGGTGCACTGAGCAAATACAAAAGATCAATGAAATTTATAAATGAACATTTAACATCACTCTTCCCTTTACTGAAAACTCTTCTTAGCATATGGAAATGTATCCACAGAGGTATGTTTCTGGCACACTCAATAAACAAGCACAAAAAACCCTAAAAACACTGGAAATGTTTTGGGTGAACGTGCGGGGTGATACTCAACGAGAAACAAAGCCAGAATGAATAACAAACACATGGGTGGATGCTTTGCTTTTGCGACATTATCAGCAAGTCACGTTAGGCATGCAGACTAAAACCGGGGCGGATGAACGGTAACAGACAAATTTCCCTGAAAAAAGTTGATGATAAATGAACTGTACAATAAACCAGAGTAGGGCTGGGACGATACGGCCTAAAATCAATATTGCGATATATTGAGCAGTTCACCTCGATAACGATAAATGGACAATAATACTAATACACACATACCCCAAAAATAAAGAATGTGTTAGACCAACATAAATACTTCACAGCCAGTTATATTGATGGTACAATTCCCTTTTTATAACCACTTTAATTCACTTTAAAGCATAAATAAATGAAGAAAATGTCTTGGACAGAAAAGACACCATTAACCTTATCAATACACTCACTCCTGAGGTGGTATTTAGAGTTTATATCAAAAAGCTCCTGGTTTGTATGTTTATGGTCAATATGCTTTCTGATGTTGCATCTGTTCATAAGAACTTTGCACATAGGACATTTTTCCCAGACAACAGATCTCACACGAACTCTTCTTTTGAGTGCATAAATTCCCAGGTCTTCTTCTGCCCTGAGTGGACATGGCTTGGCACTGGGTGGGACTGCTTGGTACTGGGCTTTACACTGGGTGGGCACAGATCTGCACTGGGTGCATGCAGCTTTATGCTGGGTGGGCACAGATTGGTACTGGGAGTGCATGGCTCAGCACTAGGTGGTGACAGCTTGGGACTTGTAGAACATGGCTTTGACAGAGGTTTTGTGGTTGATTGTTTAGTCTTACACACAATCAAATGGTTTTCAAAGTCTTCTTTTTACGCAGCACCATTGACTGACAGTATATGCAGTGGTAATGGAGTTGTGCCCTGCACCCTAAGCCACATCAGTGAAGAGTGTATCCTGAAACATATATAATTATATAAATATGATTAAGTCTCAAATGACAACAAGGTATATAAACCTTTTATACCATTTTAAAAGTTGTAATTTGAGGCTTAATCATACGTGCAGTTTACAAAGTCATATTTATATAATTAGTCTGATATTTATATCATTAGTCTGATATTTATATCATTAGTCTGATATTTATATAATTATATACAGCTATGACATGTTCAGCATTGTAGATAACTACTATATGTCAGATATTGTGCGACTTATTGTACAACCTATGTTGTACTGTTGTGTCAAAAGACTTATTAAGACTTTTCTTTTCATTTTTTAAGACACCGAAAATACTGACATGGGCAAAATGACGTCGGTTATTGTCATAAATTTCGGTATTGGTAAAAGTTTATCACCCAGGCCTAAACCAGAGCAATCGATAAAATTGTTGTCCAAGTTTAGAGCAGATTTAATCAAAATATAGATGTATGACACTCTTACTGTTTTGACACTGTTTGTGCTGAACAAAAGCCTGTGTACCATTTAAGAAAAAGTAATTTTAGATGTGTGACATTTTTACTAATTACAAGGCATGTCAGGATACATCAGAGAGTCTTAAATACCCTCAGACTCCAGGGGGTTAATTCCAAATCAGGGGTGATCATAATCTTATATGACATTGTAGACATACATACTTAAGATCTGAGTAACAGAGCTGTGTGTATGTAAGCAAAGCACAGCTAAAAACAAGCTAATGTGTGTGGTACCCTGTGTTCTGCCACCCAGAGAGAGAACAGCTCTGCTGTCTGTGGGCTTTTCAGCTCCTGTGGCTGTTTCTCATCATGAGCACAGGTGGTACCCGAAATGTGATTTCCCAGTGGGGAACCTTCAGAGCTGCCCACTGATCTCCTAAAGAAGAACTGATGAGGGTGGGGGATGGCAGTGCTCTCTGATCCTCTGTGGCTAATGACCAAAAATTAACCATTAAATCTGATCAATGTGACAAGGTAGTCCATTACGTAGCAACAATACTGTTGTCTGTTTGCACAATTAATCAGTAATATATGCAGATTAAGTCAATATGGCAAATGTCCAACTCACACACATGGTTCTCAACATTAGAACTATCATATATCTGAGTCTAGATACGCAGACGTCCCAGGGTATACAGTGTGGCTGAGCAGACAAGATTTAAGGGTTTGCCGTTTCTCATTCCCTGCCAAGGGCTTTTTAATAGGGTACATTTTTTGGTCAGTTTTGATGGAATCGTCTCAATCAATGGTCCTGCACAAGGATTTTGGTATAAAATTTGGTCAAACATGAATGCATCAGTATTGTTTAATTGCTTAAATTAAATTTGAATACTTCATAACAATAAAACAGAAAAACAAGTGTAAGCCTTTTACAAAGCCCAGCTTTGATACAATGATTCTCGAGGTTGAAGCTCTGGCATAGAACAATCGTCCTAGGTGTTCATGGGTACTTGGTTGGTTAACTGTTGAAGGTCTCAGCACTTGAACACTGAAATCATCATTCGGGTAATTGCTCCATTCACCACGAGAATAAACAGGCCAACAGTTCAATTAATCCCTCATTTTATGGTTTAAAAGAACTGCAAATGTCTGTTTGTACCTGCAAGTATGTGTTAGTATTAGTGATGCATCAAATATTTGGCAACCGAAATTACTGAACCAAACCTTTACAAAACTGCACTTGTTATGATGAAGCCAGAATACAGCCGCTTAGCTTTGTGTTTGTGCTCCGGCGGCTGCAGTGTTAGGGACCGTCTCACAATTACCAGAAGAAATGTGAAGTGTTTCAGTGTCTGTAGCCAATGACACTCACATTAAACACACAAAACATCCATGTGACTTACATCACAAATTTTAGACATTTTCATCATTTTACTAAATATTAGTTATAATGTAACATACATGCATCTTCATATTTGATTGTCTTGAATAATCAATTAAACCTAATGATGTCAAAACAACTTATTAAAATAGACGTTCATTTGTGACTAAGTACAAGGGAAATAGTTTAATTACAAATAATGATTATAATAAAAAATCTAGAAATGTGTTTGTGTTCGATCAAACAAATTTGGTGTTGAGTTCATTTACATCTGGAGTATCAATGTGGTATTGAGTATGATGATACTACACTTGGTATCAGTATCAAAATAAAAAACTAAAGATTAATCAGTGCAGTTTTAAATAAAACAGTAATGACTCCTACATTAATATGAGGACTGGGTCACATGTGAGGACCGGGTCATAGGGAATCATATCGACTACTGCAGCGTATCTCCTGCCTGACCCTCTGTTATCCAGCTGCCATTACCATTAAGAGAGGAGGGAGGAATGGTAGAGCAACTATGTGTGTGTGCAATTGTAGGGGATGAGAGGAGGCTGAATAAAATGTCACCCAAATGTCAAAGAGGAACAAGAGGATCTTGTGTGTGTGTTTGTGTGTACAGTTTCTCTAGAATGCTAATGCATTATGGGAGTGATGAGGGGTTAAATGAGCCATTAATGAGGCAAATGAGAGACTGGCGAGAGACAAAAGGTGAAAAAACAGCCCTGGCTCAGTGGGTAAGAGGACAAATCACTAGTTTGACCATGTCTGCAACAGCCAACACTTTTCCTGACATTAGACTCAGCTCTAAAATCAATGGGCTGCTGCAATAACAGAGCTGGTAAAGACATCAGTGCTAGGTCAGATCTTTTATCTTAGCTGGATGCAGATTACAGAGCAAACAGCACTAAGACTAAAACACAAAGAGCCTCATTACAACATCAGTTTTACATCCAGATCATACCGGGGTTTACTTTGGCCAATCTGATTTATTAAAAAAGAACATAAAATGTTTGTTACTGGTAGAAGTAAGTGTGAAATACTTGAAAAGAACAGTTACTGAGGTTAATAAACATAAAATGAAACTAAAATGACATGAATTCAACTAAAAAAAATTACAGTAAAATTAGTTTTAAGCCCCATTTGGATTAGATTCAGAAGGGACATCTCCTATTCAACATTTTACACGTCCTGCATCCAGACCACATTATAATGACTACAGGACGTTTATTATAGAGATGCTCTATTTTAAGAACTGACACTTCTGCACTACAGAAACTGAACACAATGTGTTAGCAACCTCAGGATTATTCACTGCTTCAAGGCTATGTTGCAAGCTAAGCTTGGCTGGGATTTCATCATCTAATCCTCAAAGAATGTTCTACATTTAGTTTAAATCAAGTAAGAGTGACAGTTTCAGAGCATAAACACAACACAAGTAGGTTTGCCACTAACGACTTTTTCTATCAACTCATCTATCGACTTATTTACCCGTTCAACCTAAACGTTTAATGTTCCTCAAAAAAGTCTAATTGATACTATCATTTAAGCCCCGTTTGACAAGAAATCTGTTGTGTATCTGTTGTGTTTACATCCTGTACACACAGAAATGTGCTAAAATACAGAATAGCCACCCCCCTGCCCCCTTCAATATCCGTTTCGTGTTCCGTGTGTTTACACATCACCACCATGTGCGTTTGTGTCTACGTCATGTCTTATCGTATTCACCTGCATCTTGTCTTGATCACAGCTCTCTAGCATCTCATGCCATGATTATGTGTGCTTTAAAAGCCTTCCTACTGTTTCAGTCTGCGTCAGTCATCGTAGATGTCTCCTGGTATACCCCATGTATCAGCTTCTAATGTTCCGGACTGACACATATCTGTACAAATCTGACTGTAATCGGATTTCAAACCACCTCCAAATGTGGCTTAGGCTGCGTTCACATTACAAGCCACATTGTTCAAATCAGATTTTTTTTTGCTCAAATCAAATTGAACTATCTTGACGGTTCACATTCACAAATGTAAATGAGCTGTGTCTGTCTGTAATGTTCACCAATCTGTCCCTGAAATTGAAGAAATTCAATGAGAGAGTAAGATTTGAAGATTTACATTTTAAAGCAGATTTGAGTCACTTCAGCCTGGTAATGTGAACGTAGCCTTGGATCTGATTTAATTGGATTTCATGTCGTTTTTGAATGTCCAAAATACCAAAAATCAATCTGCATACAATTATCCAAAACGTATTTGGGTTGTCAGAACAGGCTTAAATGTCATTTCACCAGGGGTGCCCAAACTTTTGCACAAGACTGTCTAGAGCAACCTTTAGTGATACCACATTATTCACCAGTGTCCATTCTACAGCCACAGGGGAAACAGACTTTCATGACTGAGGACGCTCAATCAAGTGTGTGTGTGTGTGTGTGTGTGTGTCAGACTGAAAGATGATGAGACATACCCTGCAGGAGGGCCGGCCACTAGCACTTCTCTTCAGATCAATAATTCAGCTGTCTACACTGCCCCCTGAGAGGCATTAGAGTGAAAACGCACACATGTGCCACCATGACCGAGCACCCCTCTGATACATGTCATATTCTGCTCTAACTAGCTGGACACATTAGCAGTGTTTAAAGCCCTTTAAATATGTCCTAATGTTCAGTCCTGCTACACACGCTTGTCTTTATTAAACCACACCACCACTTAAAAGTTTGGGGAACTTTAAATGGGACATGTTCTGTGACAACTTCAGAAGAAAGTCAAATATGTGCTGAACTTCTGGCGGAGAGTAAACATCTGAATGTACTTAAACCATTGGGTCTGTCTCAATAACCAATGAGCTCTACATAAACAGCATTTTATGTCATAATGTGCACCTCCAGTATCAATTCTTAATGATGCATTTTTTACTCAGCCACCCCATTGTAGTGGTAACCAATCAACCCATCTGCTAGGACTCTCCCAATCACATGTAATGCAGTCCAACTGCTGCCGATACATCATCACCATAGAAAAGCACAGGATCCCCCAGCTCTGATACATCAGCTAACAGACACCTGAGCCAGCAGACATTGTATGGTAGTGCTGGAGAGAGGGCCATCTACACACCCAGAGAGAGCACAGCCAGTTTTGCTCTGTCAGACCCTGGCTGTCGATGGCAAGCAGCATTACTGGGATTCAAACTCGCGATCCTCTGATCATAGTGTCAGCGTCTTAGTCCGCTGAGCTACTCTGGGCCTTATTTTACCTGAATATCAAGAGAGCATCGAATGCTTCCTCAGTCATTAAGGCAATCCCACGATGCAACATGGTGCATCGGACGCAAGCAGTGATATGATTTTTTAATGTTATTCTTACATTTAATTCTGCTAAAATGACTATAAAAAACTGTAAAGCAGATCTACGGTCATGATGTGCTGACAGCTGAGGGAAGAAAATGGGCGGAAATAAGTGATGTCATCGCTGTCTGACCAGAGCATCACATTTATGTCTTATAAGAGCAGATGATCATTACACAGCTGCCTACATAGACACTGACTGAGAGGTACTGAGACGGGCATCTCAGGTATCAGGACGTGTATTTGTATTTCATGCAATAGCTCACTGTGATGTAGTCACACAATTCTGAGGCAGTGAGCTTCACAAGAATGGAGCATTCCACACCAAACCATTCTGACATTAGAGCAAGTGTGAGAGATGGAGTCAGTGTGAGTGTGTGTGGTGGGGGGGAGGATTAATAGTGGAGGCCCAGAAAGAGACAAGTCATTTTTTAGAAGATGCTGCATGTCACTGACCTGACTCTCTCAATTTCAGGATCACAACCTCTCTGGGGAACGGCTGTGTGTGTGTGTGTGTGTGTGTGTGAGTGTGAGAGAGAGAGAGAGTCAGAGAGCAAGCGAGTGAGACAGAAATACTGAGAGCAAGCGAGAGAGATGAGATAGTGAGAGAGATAGTGAGACATAAAGAGAGCAAGAGAGACAGAGAGAGCGAGCACATGAGAGAAGAGAGAGAGATAGACAGATATAGAGAGAGATAGAGAAAGCGAGTGAGCAAGCAAGAGAGATAAGAGCGAGATTGAGAGGCTTTGCAGAGATACAGGCCGGGATCTTTACTTGTGGTCGGTGAAACAGAATACAGGAAGGTCATGTTTGATTAAGACCCCCTGAGGCTGGACAAAGGCGGTCATGACCTTTCCACGCCCCTCTAGCAGAATAATACACCAGTATCTCATGTGCACATCCACAAATGAGATAGCAAATGAGCCCCAGTGACAGCTCGGTACACTGTTGTCAGGTTGCTGTGACTAAGAAAGAAAAAAGCATGATGGTAATACATGACTCAAAGGACAAACAATGACTGAAGACATACAATGACGGACCAGGACCGTGAAACACTGGGAAGTAAAAAATAATGAGAAATAATGAGATGACAGGGCTGTGCAATGACAACAAGACACGACGTGCCTGGGGATGGAGAAATGACGTGAACGTAAACAAAAGAGCACGTGGAGACAAGACGGCACATGGAAAACGTAATCATAGAGCATGTGACAAGAACGAGACGGGGGTGTGACAAAGATGTGGCGGGAGGGTTCACACCTGTTTACTTCCATCCATTTCTGTAACCCTTCACTTTGACATTAGAGTCACCTCAACCATCACCAAGGCTCAGCATCCACCTGGATGATGCAACAGCAGACTGTGCCAGAGCTCTTAGCACACATTAGCTAATGTTAGATTAGGAGTTAGCCAGGACATCAAACACCCCAAGTCCAGGAGTCTTAATCAGAACCAGGACCACTGTTCTAAATTTCATCTCAAAGACAGAGTCATTTATAGAGTACAGTCTTCCCCACAGATATAATAATAATAATAATAATAATAATAATAATAATTAATAATACATTGTTTAAATGAGCTGAAATAAATACAGTTGCCTGCTGCTATAATATGGTCCGCAGTCACTTAGTGAAGTGAGCTCTGTAGTACAACTTTACACTGTTTACATTTTAAAGACTTTTCTATAATCTAGTACCTACAAAATGCATTTCGATAAAACAAAACATTGTTCTTCACAGCACCACAAAGATTCTTTTCATAAACTCTTAAAAGAAATGGTTCTTCAAGGGTTAGTAAAGAAAATGGTTCTTTATAGAACCAGGAACACTTCCACTGCAAAAGGGTTCTTCAGCTTGAAGAGGAATGTACTGTAGATGGTTCTATACAGAACCTTTCTGAAAATGGTTCTATGTAGCCTGTGAAAGGGTTCTGCTGTAGTTACGATGTCAAGCTTGTATAATAATAGAGGAACCCTTTTTGGTCCAATATAGAACCATTTCCAAAAGGCTTCTTTACAGAACCATTCCTCATCAATCTGAACCCTTTGGGTTCTTCGAGTGTTCCTGGTTCTACATAGAACAATCACTTTTATGAGTGTAGGATTCTATACACAACCCTTTAAAAAGGGTTCTGTATAGTGCCAAATAGGATTCCACTAAAGTTACGAGTCAAAGAACGCTGTTTTGGTACCCTATAGAACATTTTTTGCTGAAAGGTGGGTTTAGTTTCATTATAAAAGCTTCTGATGCTGAAGTGAAACGACTTGAACAAAGAAGATTCAGGCAGGAAGACACGAGCGCTTCCTCCAGCTGTGCAGAGAGATGGGCGGACTGATAACAGGCTTTCACATACAGGGAAAAGGCTGTGTGTGTGTGTGTGTGTGTGTGTGTGTGTGGATCTGAAGCCTCATTTCCAGACTACATCTATTAAACACTCTCACATACAAACAATCAGGTCAGAGAAACGTCTCACACTCACCGGTTTGTGCTGAACAAGCCCGATGTGCCTTTTTCTACACGTCATCAGTCCATCAGGAGAACCTTTCTTGACATCAGACATCTCAGGTAATTGACTATCTAGATCTGCTGTACAGTAAACACATGATGTGTGTGTGTGTGTGTGTGTGTGTGTGTAGGATAAAAACACAAGCAGTGCAGTCGCACGTCTTTAATATTCATGCCTCTGCATTCTCATGCAGCCCATAAATAAATTAATTACGCGCAGAACGCTTTGATCTTTTTTTTTTTTAAGCTACAGTCTTAGCAAAAAGGGTTCTATATAGAACCAAAACAGAGTTCTTTGGCTCACAACAATAAAGGAAGCTTTTTAAAATAATGGTTCTTCAATTGGTTCTATATAGAACCATGAACACTGAAAGAACCCATCTCATGGACTAAGGGTTCTTTCCATGCTGAAAAGGTTCTTTATTGATGAGGATGCATTGTAAGTGGTTCTATACAGAACCTTTTTAAAAATGCTTCTATATAGCCATCGAAAGGGTTCTGTTGTAGTTACCATGTCAAGCTTGGTGCTATACAGAACCATCTACAACACATTTCTCATCAATCTGAAGAACCATTTCACCATGGAAAGAACCCTTTAGGTTTCTTGTGTATAGAACCATTTTCTTTACTAAAGAACCCTTAAAGAATGGTCTTTTTAAAGAGTGTACTGTGGCTAAATCTGAATAATGCAAATACAAAGAAGCCTTTCCTGAACTGTACAGTGAGTGTTCATGGCTCTACATAGAACCGGTGCCTTTACCAAAGAACCCTTGAAGAACCCCTTTTGTGTACGTGTATTTGTGTTTCTTATTACTGATAATAATGTCAGTATAATAAAACTGAGTATATAAGGAACCTCACTTCAGGTCTGGTTCCTTCACTGTAACGTCTCTTAACTCTCTGGAGGCGGGCATCAGAATCCTGTCCTGTTTTTATTTCCTTTGCTTCTCTTCCTGCATTTCCCAAACGGCCAAAGACAGAGCGAGTGTGTCTGATGTCAGATACGGGCTGACAAGTGTTCAGTCAAAGTGGATCAAAGCAGCTGAGGGGCGCTGCCGAGTGAGGAGAACATCCTTTTTGACTTTTTTCTCAAATTCCCTCAGAGAGATACGGAGCATCCAGAGATATGGGCTAACATGGAAGTGTGGGGGGTGGAGCTTTGACCGACATCTCTCACTGACAGACTAAACCACTGTACCAGAACAAGGTATCGAGTGACAAGATAATCGGGGAGATGACACAAACACACACACACCTGGATGAAAGCAGACACACGATGTCTCCATGGTCTCCTCCTCATCTCATGGATCAGAAATGGGTCACTGCAGAACATCCGCAGCATCACAGGACTGGCAGCTAACTCTCTTTCATATCCTTGCTCACATACACCAAGACAGACATCAAAACATTGGGGCTGAGCCTCACACTCATTCTTCTCTCTCTGCAGATACACACTTTAATCCAGTCACCTAACAGAGAAATGAGGGTAACGGGGGAAGATCCCTCTCAGAACGTGGCCGCTACAATGTAGCATCATGTTTTGGCAACGTACAGCTGACTTAAGTCAAGAAAACATCTGTTTCATTGCTCAAATGCCCACTAATCAAATGTTTCACTTTCCACAGCTACACTAATCTACAGTGTAAATAGCATCTAGTTGATAAAGTGGAACCTTGGTTCTCTTCATCTGTTACAAAGTGTCTGATGACACAGTAACTGAAGCAATATTTTTCATAAGAAATCATGTAAATCAAATTAATCTGCTCCAGACAAATATTAACAAAAATAGATTTTATATAGAACTAGAAAGTGCATTTCCTGAAGGAAACACGGGATATTGCCCATTGCTAACATGGCCCACAAGCTAAGGTATCCCAGTTGGTTTGTAAGATGATGCTTTGATATTTGTGGTGGTTGCTATGGCCCCCAAGGCGGTTGCTATGGCACCCAAGGCGATTGCTATGGGACCCAAGGCCGTTGCTAGGGGCCCCAAGGCCATTGCTATGGCCCTCAAGGCGGTTTCTATGGCCCCCAAGGCGGTTTCTATGGCCCCCAAGGCAGTTTCTATGGCCCGCAAGGCCGTTGCTATGAGCCCCAAGGCGGTTGCTATGGCACCCAAGGCGGTTGCTATGGCACCCAAGGCGGTTGCTATGGCACCCAAGGCGGTTGCTATGGGCCCCAAGGCGGTTGCTATGGGCCCCAAGGCGGTTGCCATGTCTCTATGTGAAAATGAATGGGAAGAACGAGGGATGAAAAGATGGCAAAAAGAGAAGTGCAGGTCAGTATGGCCCTGCACTAGAGCTCTGTTATCTGTCCTGATGGAGTACATGAATGTTGGTTGTTGTTGGGACACAGAAACTCTGTGGCTTGAGTGTATGTGAAAATGAATGGAAGTCAATGGGAGGAATGAAGGAAGAAAAGATGACAAAAAAGGAGTGCGGGTCAGTATGGCTCTGGACTAGAGCTCTGTTACCTGCCATGATGTAGTATATCAATTTTGGTTGTTGTCGCGCAAATGGAAGCCTGGAATTTGGTATGGCCAAAAATGAATGGAGGTCCAGCCACAGCCCTTGTTTTGTACACCTGTTCTTAGTCGCTATTTGTTTTAGTACCATTTTCAGGTGGTAGCGCTGTGCACCATCGCTTTAGTTTGACATGTTTTAGTTTCTTTTGAGTGTCTCTTTATGAATGAGAAACGACGAGAAACAAAGTCAGAATTAACGATAAACTTGTGGGTGAATTCTTTGTTTTCATAAAATTAGCTGTGACTCAGGTAGGCACACCAACGAAAACCGGGTGGATGAACTGTGACTAAATTTACCCCCAAAAAAGTTGACAATAACCAAATTGTGCAATAACCGAGGTCCCACTGTTTTTTAAGAAAATGCCATAGTCAGTCATAGTGACCATCACAGCTCTACTCAACAGTTTATTTGGTAAAAAAAATGGTTTGTTGTTGGTGTCTTTGTTTACTTTGTTATATGAACTCTCACTTATATGAGAAACTTTGCTGGCATTGAGCCTAAATACCCCAAATATTGAGTTATTCTGAACATTCTGTCACCACATTGTTAATCCCAGCACTAGATTAGAATAAGTGGGTGGAGTTTGGAGCACCCAACTGCGGAGTGGAAAATAGTAATGAACTCATCACTCCAATAGGCTTCACAGTACAATGGTAGTGCAGTATTGCAGTTATTATCACAGCTCTAACACTTGACTGACTTGGGCGTCTGCCAGGTGATCCAACAGGACCAGGGATCTGCACTTTCCTCAGCGCGCTAGCTGCCCAGCGGTGATGTATCGCCAGCAGTTCAAAAAAAGGGGGCTTGACATCACTGGTATCGGAGGAGGCCTTTGATCATTTGCCCCCTCTCGAGAGATGCAGGGACACTGCAAGTGATACTGATAAGGAGAGTTGATAAAAGGGGCGTGGTTAATTGGCCACTAAATTACACTGGGAAGAAAATCAGGTGTAAAATGTATATATAAAAACAAACTTCACCTCAGAGCTCCACTGTTGTTATGAACTGAGCTGAGAATAACATCTACATCCATGAATAAAGTAAGCTGGCAGACACAAGGATCTGCCATCCAAATCAGGCAGGTAGGCTGAGCAAAAGAGCCACAGCTTCATTAGCTTAATGGAAGGTACACAAGGTCCTCAGAGAGAAAAATAATAGCCAACAATAACAGTTTTAGCATTTAATAACCAGGAGAAGTGCTGACAATACCAGCCACCTGCTGAGGAGTTGCTGAGAGTATACAGTCATTATCTGTCAGAGATTCAGAGGGAGGAGGGAAAAAAGGTAAAGTGAATAAAGCCTGACAACCTCTAATAACAGTCTATTATATCACCCTGCAGGAGATGCTACAAATAAAACCTGGACCAACCAGTTATGTCTACAGTATTTGTGCTGCAAGTCAGATTATTACTGATTCTTTGGTCGAATGTCTGAGCGATACACCACTTGGCAATAAAATGATCTGATAGTGATGATCCACAGTTGTGTTGGTATCAGCAGAAGTATTACCAATTTTTTGGGCTGATCAGTTGGATTTGGCCATTTAAAAGCAACATTGTATAAAATGTTCATATTTGTCATCCAATAGTCAATATTTCGTGAAAAGTGCAGCACACTGAGGCACCCTGTGCATTATTTTTTATTAGAAAAACAACAACAGTGGCTCAGCGCTGTCACAATGATCTGAGCACCGCGAGTTTGAAACCTGATGATGCTGCTTGCCATTGACAGTCAGAGGTCGAGAGAGCAAAATTGGCCACACTCGCTCCGGACAGGCAACATGGCACTCTCTCTCCAGCACTACTGAGTAATGTTGGTTGGCTCAGACGTCTGCCAGGCGATCCATCAGAACTGGCAATCCTGCACTTTCCTCCGAGCAACCAGCGGCGATGTACTGGCAGCAGTAGTAAAAGAGGCGGAGCTTGACTTCACATACATTGGAGAAGGCCTGGGCAAATCGGCACTCTCCTAGAGTCAGAGACATTACAAGTGATAGGGAGAGTCAACGAATGGCAGGTTGATTGGCTACCAAACACATTGGGGAGAAAATCGGGTTTAAAAAAAAAAATCAAAGTGGGTTGTTTAGCTACATACACTGGAGCACTGCTCACATTCTGAGATTTTGGGCCAACTTTTTGGAAGGTATGGATTGTTTATGCCAATGACAAAGCAATGTATCCTCACATCATTTCATACTTCCGTAGTTTTGGAGGAGTTTTGGCCAAAAGTCTTCAGACATGGATAATTGAATATTATGTATGTACAGTGCTGCTTGTTGTTGATGATTCTGCATAAATTTGACTAAAAGTTAACCAGACTATCACAGAAGACATAAAAGTAAATAAAATGACCCAAATCAAACAAATCAGAAAAAATACACTTGATCATGTATTTATTTAGGAAAATGATCTAATGTTACATGTCTGTCAGCGACAAATGTATGTGATCCTTTACAATCAGCAGATAATTTGAAGGTGAAAGCTGTTGTTAATCAATGGGATGACAATCAGGTGTGAGTGGGTGCCCCGTTTTATTTAAAGAGCAGGGATCTTGCAAAGTCTGATCTTCACAACACATGTGTTATGACATGAACAAAGAAGACTCCTGAAGACCACAGAAGGGTTGTTGGTGCTCATCAGGCAGGAAAAGTTTACAAAACCCTCTCGAAAAGGTTTGGACTCCACCGATCCACACTCACCGACTGGGTGCAAATGGTGATTCAAGACTATTGTTACCCTCCCAGGAGAGTTCAACCAACTAAGATCACACCAAGAGCAAGGCGTGTAATGGTCACAAACAAACCAAAAGTAACTTCATGAGTCCACCATCAGGAGAACACTGAACAACAGTGGTGTGCAAGGAGAAAGCCGATACTCTCATTGTTTGCTAACGATCACATGGACAAGCCAGGAAGCGACTAAAACTGTTTTTTGGATGGATGCAAATAGTTATTTTTGGTTTTAATGAGAACTAAATAACCAATTAACTTGCTGTTGAATGTATCTGCACGAAAAGGTAACAGATTCAATATCAATAAACCATTATTAATGGGCATCACACTGCCCATTACTGTGGTAATGTCATTGTCATCACAGCCATAGAAAAGGCTCTAAAATTGGTAAGATTTTCCAAGACCACTGATTAAAATTCACAAGATTTCTTCTATGCAATTTTGTCTGACAAGCATATACCTGTTTTAGCCATGTTGGAGGTCTGGGAAATAACAGTATAGAAGAAAAGGAAAGAGGAGAGAGGGAGACTGAATATCTACAGAGGACACAAAAGACATACAGCAGAATAAAGGTCGTCCACAGGAAAATTGCAATATTCCACAGCTAAAGCTGAAACAAAGCCCACACATTAGACTCCCTGAGACATCGCCTGAGGCATTAAACAAGCACCCCTCACTGCACCCCAAAAGAAATTCTCCGAGCACACTTCAAAGCCTTCAGATAAAACCACCCAGCCCCTCTTTTACTACACATGAATTGATTCATAGCCTGACAGAATTCATTTGTCGGTACAGATGATCCACAATTAAATCTTTTCACAAAGCTCTTAAAGCATAAAGGACAATCATAAACCACCACAGCATGACCTTGTTGTTCTCATGGGGGGTCAGCAGAGTCTTGTTTATGCCAAACATAAATGTGACATAACTACATAAGGTATAAGCAGGTTTCATTATTCCAAGTAATGCTTTGGCTGAAGAGACAGTCAGCATTAGAGTCTTCTTGGGAGCCAGCACATGCATCCTCCATAGAATACATATGACCACTGATGGGGCTCACACTAGCGGGCAATGAGCACACCTGCCCAATGTGGTGGGCAGCTCCTCTCCATGTTGCCCATGGAGAAGTTGAGGATTCGGTGCCCTGCTCAATTGGGAACTTCAGTCATGACCTGACAGGGGATTGAACCAGCAAACTTTTGATCACGAAACCAGCACCAGGCCACAACCGGGCCAAATTATTCTTCATAAATTTTCTTAAAGTGGGAGGGGTTGTATTCAGAAACCCAGATGTTGTAAACTATGACTTATATGTTAAAAAGTTTAATTGTAATTACTTTTAGTACTATATATGATCAGAAGCTGGTTAGCATTAATGCTGTGAGCTTCTTCACTGAAAAGCGCTCTTCACAGAGAAACGAATACAAAACAGACAAATTGGCATTAAAAGTAAAATGTGATGATGGCATTCGCCCAAGCCTAAGGCATCGTTGGTATTGAGTGGTCAGCTATAGATGACATACACCACTTTTTTACAGCTTTTATGCTCAACCAGACTGTGCATCGCTCCATAGACATCAATGAAAATCTAACCTGAATGTAATTTAACAGCTTAACAATGATCGCAATCACCTGAAACCTGCAATAGTGCTCATTGTTGGCAGAATATGATGCTGCATTTAGGAATGGACATTGTTTTTACTCTACTATTACATATTAGTAATAGTAGTTGTTGTTGTTGGTCATGATTAATATACTGCGATTTCATTATTGTATTGCTAATTGAAAATCCTACAAAATAAATTCTCCAAACCCTCAATGCTTATCCCTCTGTTCTTCCTCCAGGTTTCCTCATACACACTCGCTCTCTTTCCTGTTTTCCAGGCACACCTGGGAGTACAATGGGGGGAGCCCAATTGTGTAGTCAGGGTCCTCATTCACCCCCATCCAAACAGGCACGTGAGCAGCATTAGGATGTGTGTTGCTTCCACATTCATGATACCACTGCTCATTACTCGTTTAGAGACCCCCTTGCTCTCCACCCTCCGCCTGCTTCCTGCTGAGCTGAAATCTCTGTATGATAATGTCTAATACATCATTTAAAGCAAGTAGCTCCTCTTCTGCCGTCTTATAATGGTCTGAAAAACCATCAATCCCCATTCAAAAGGGCAGGTTAGTCATTAACAGCTTGCATTTTTAGGGGCCCAATCATTAAGACTGTACTGTTTTGTATTAACCGTACACATAAACAAAAAACAACATATAAGAGACACACAATGCCTAATGTATTGACATCAGTGTTAACAAAAGAGCATGGTTAGGATAAATAAATAACCAGTAAACAACATGTGGGTCAATGGGTCAGATGCTTTGGAAGCAGCTTTTACGTCTAGATCTTTCATTCTCTGCTGAGAATAGAGCATGAGGCTTTAGACAGCACTGGACAGGGTCACTAAAACATCAAGCAGGGTGTGCTTCTACCCCCCACAGACCAGAAGAGTGCTCCTCTCAGTGGGCAGAAATATTGAAGGTCAGGGTGCGGTCATGAGGAGAAACATTTTATTTACAAAAGAATATTTCCACATTATTCATACGCTACATATGAATATATTGTTTTTATGGTTTTAAAATAGTATGTAGATGCAGATCACCTTGAGATTTACATCACAATATCCATTTAAACAGGACCAGTTACGCTCTTGTAGACTTCCGCCACTATTAAGATGCCAAAAGATAATGCCATCAAACACTGTTAATGGCTAACAGACATCACACTGTTGAGTAAACATCATGATGTCAGCCCCAGCATCCTGTCCACATGGACAGCCGGTGTGTCATTCAGAAAACGGAGACATTCAAGCATCCCTGGCATGTCACAGTGACTGACTTTTATTTTCACTTTCAATTTAATCGCCTGCTTTTTGGAATGTTGAGCTCTCTCTTCCGAAAAACACATATACAATGGTAACCCTACTTACCAGCATCCCTACTAACGAGTATTCCAGGTAACGAGTCGAGATCTCGGAATATTTTGTTCCAGGTAACGAGTAGCGTAAATTTCTTCAAGTATGCCAAACCACTAGGGGCACTGCGGTCGTAGCATCTCCTAGATACTACCGTAGAAGAAGAGGTCAGTCAATACCTTTGACCGCTGTCCAGTAAAAGTGCCTGTTGAAAGCGACGCTAAGGTTGCAAAAGGTAGTGAACAAGAAAGTTAGATACATTTTACTTTTACTTTTCATATGATAAGTGTAACCATGCCATACACGTACGCCCATCCTCCTGTCCTCCTTAGCCGCCAGCCTACACGAGCACCGTCGGTCTCCCTGTCATTAGCGGCCAGCCTACACGAGCGTCGTCACATGTATTTTTTTAAAACCCATATAAACACATTATTTAGCATATTAAAGTATACTGTATATTGGCCGGCTGACACGGATTAATCAGTTTTATATGTATTCTTATGGGGAAAATGCATCCAGCTAACGAGCATTCCAGCTAACGAGCTCAGCTCCTGCTAGGATTAAACTCGTAAGTAGGGTTACCACTGTAACTCATTACACGCATTTCTATTTTGTGTTTTTCAGTGAAGAGTGCTTTTCAGGGAAGAAGTAATAGTGGTCATGGCACAAATGCAAACAGGCTAGTTTGCTAACCATCATCTTGCTTTATACCTTACTCTTCAAAAAGTACAGAAATAATAAGTAGGTATTTCAGAAAATACAATATGAAAAATTATAAAACACGAGGTCCAGAGTGGCGCAGTGGCACTACGATAAGACTATCTTCAAATCAATCAATCAATCAAAATTTATTTATATAGCGCTTTTTACAATGGCCGTTGTCACAAAGCAGCTTTACATATTTAATATCAAACAAACTGAATCTAAGCCCGATGTGAGCAAGCCGAAGGCAACAGTGGCAAGGAAAAACTCCCTCAAGGCTGGAGGAAGAAACCTTGGGAGGAACCAGACTCACAAAGGGGATCCATCCTCCTCTGATCAAACTACTAACACAGATTTACATCCTTAGTTAAATCTGACATTGTTCTATAGTATATAACATGAATGATATTAATAATAGTGATCATTGCATTCATATTAGGCATCATAATTTAAAATGCAGTAGCATTTTACTCAACTATCTTGAGTGCTTGCCATCAACAGCTGGAATCCTGAGAGAGCAAATTTGGCCGTGCTCTCTCCCCATCACTACTGGCTCGGGTGTCTGTCAGCTGATGTATCAGAACTGAGGATCCAGCATTCACTGATGATGTATTAGCAGCAGTTGGAAAAGAGGCAGAGCCTGACTTCACATGCATCAGAGGAGGCCTGAGCTAGTCTTCACCCTCCTAGAGTCAGCAACTTTACAAATGACTAGGTAAGTCCTAGTGGATGAGTGGGTTGATTGGCTGTTACAACATGAGGGCAAATTAGGTTAAAATAAAAAATAAAGGTGCTACAAAAGGTTAGCTGAAACAGAACCATGTCTGGCTCCTCTAATAGAGATTTTGAGTATTTATAACCTTTCGATTGGTAAAGAACCTTTACATGACGTCAGAAATGGTTCTTCTCTGACATCGCTCAAAGAGCCCATTGTAACATCTCTCACTTTAAGATTGTAAGTCTAAAACACATCCCTATGTAAACAGACTTGAATGCAAACATGAAATTCCACTTAATCAGTGATGAAAATGATGACCTTTGCTGTAATCTGTTACAGAGCTGTCCACTACCCTACACCTAGCGAGTTTAAATCAATGAAGATGCTCAACCTAAAAGATGAATATGAGGCTGGGTACAAGGTTGTGATAAATCGGAGAGTGAAAATAAGCAGTTTTCCTGTTCAACTGGTCAAGTTTTAAAAGCCCAGTGACCATGCAGATTAGACCATGTGTGCATGTCCAGACTGTCAAATCCAACAACCTCTGGCATGCTCAGATGCATAAACTGGGGAAATCTCTGCAGCGATGGTATTGATTTACAATGAGCCGCAATTAAATGGATCCACCACTGCTCCATTTAGATTCTGCAGCAGTAGGAAATATGGGTTGAGGTCACTCGCTGTGTCTGAATATAGCTACAGCCTACTGAATTACGATGGTGCTACCACTAGCGTACTGGCCCACATTACAGCTGGCTGGCACAGGCTTGGTTGGTCAGCATGAGGTTTGCAATGCGGATGTGTTATCAATGTATGTATTTACCTGACAATCAAGGTGAGCAAATACACAAGACCTACAAACTGCAGGGTTCTACAAACAACTGTTCTCCACTGACTATAATCAAACATGGGTATACAAGTGTGGCACAATAAATATAAAAATTCCCGAAGGCTCCTCCTAACCTGCATTCTGGTCATTTTCCCAGCTGAACAACACCTGATTTTAGGTAAACAGCTGATTATCAAGTCATTCCTGAGAAGTGAGAACAGCAGAAACACTAACATGTGGACTAAGACTAGCATTTATCTTAATCTTTAATTAATCTTAATGTTAATCTAGCGGTAATCAAGAAAACTACAGAATTATTTTGTTCTATTCATGTTCTAGCTAACAGTTCAAACGTCATTTTATTGTAAATGTCAGCTGAAGGAAACTTTGATACTACATCTTCTTAACCTCTTAATCCTCCTCAGGGTCGCAGTCAGCCCCCCTACCCCTTTATTGGGCACTAAGCAGGGCATTAAACTAATTTAACTAGCCAGGATAGGGTGCAAATCCATCGCTGGGCACACACCAGGACGCAATTCATCTGACGTCTATCTTCAAGGACTGTGGGACGAACCCCCCCACACACATGGAGAGTTCATGTAAACTCCACCCAGATGGGGACTTGAACTCAAGATCTCAGAGATGAGTGTGCTAACCACCAAGTCACCATACCACCTATTAGAGATGCACTGATATGGAATTTTCAAAACCAATATGATAATTAGTAACAATTGTGCCCATCAATAACACACTGACCATGTAAATCTAAAAGTATTTTAAGGAAATAAACATTTTAAAGTTACACTACATTGCTGCCAGAGTCAACACATGGCCAGCAGTAGTGCTGGGTCACATGACCTTAAATTAATTAATGATTAATTAAATATTTTACATTGATAATGATAAATGGTTATTTTTGTTTGCCGTCATCTTTATTAATGCCAAATGACTATACATGGCATTTTTCAACTGGCTCAGTGTTTGAGTTCACCATGTTTCCTCTAGATGGTGCGAAGTCATATGACTACAAACGTGGTAATTTGTTTTTAAGCGAACAGTGAATGAACACACACAGTGTGAAAAGCGTTAACAGAATTTTTTTTTTAATTGAATTCCTTTAATCAATTAGTCAATTAGTTCTGAATGCCGTTTTCAACTCATTGCCCAGCCCAATCCAGCAGTAGATGCTGTAGAGTCTAAAAGAAGAAAAAATCCCACTGTAGAAGCTTTTTAACTTGTCAAATTCACTTTTTTACTTTTTGCCAAATTACACATTGTCCGCCAGCTTCAGTTTCAGTTCAGTTATAATTGAGACGTCAACAGTGAATGTAAAATAAGACCTCAAACAGAAGAACCTCAGATTTGTTTTTGCTGTTTAAGTTCATGAAACTCATTTTTTATGCCAATGTGAGCATCCTTCCCATCATTCCTTCCCAGCTGAGACCTACCTTGCTGAAGCCTCCTGTTTCATGTCCATTAAGCCCTTCGTACAGCGAGTGGTGGCGTTTGCCAAGCAAGCTGGCCGGCATGGTAACCGTGGTGTTCCCAATGGCTGTGGCACTGCTACTTGAGTTTGCCATGCCCACGGCATCCATGGCTCCCAGCTCCCCTTCCTCTGGCTTCTCTCGTTCCGGATGCTCAGGCCCAGTTGGGGGTTCGGGTTCACTTGCTCCAGCGTCTGATCTAGGGGGTGTGTGCTGCAGGGATTCGGGGGGTTCGGGTCTGGAGCACAGGTCATGCATCACTTCTCCTCAGGGCATGTAGGAGGCAGAGTAAAAAGGGTGGGGGAGGCAACAAGAGTGCACAGACAGAACTTCATTCAGCGACAGAAAAAGGGGTGATTACGGTGGCCAACCGAGCAACGCCAACTTCAAAAAGGATGAGTCTTGGCCTTCCTTCTTTCCTCCCGTCAGTCAGCAGGGTGAGATGAAACAGAATTAAAAAGCAGAGACGACATAAGCGTAGGAGCAGTCGTGATGGGATCCGCTCACTCAGCAAAGCAATCACACAGCTTATCAGTTAAGCGACCGGCATAAAATTTATACGCCCGCAGGTGCAGTGTGGCAGAAATGCACCGTCACAGCTCGTGGAGAAATTTGTCACGTCATGTCTCGGTTCCAGCCTCACCGCCCACTGCAAGAAGAAAATGAAAGAGGTGATGAGAGAAATCAATCAGCTATCAGTACAAATGATCCTCCATAAACGAGTGTAACTTGTACACGAGTTCCTTGCGAAGGTTTAGTCCACGTGAGTCCAGCTCTAGGCTGCGTGAAAGGTAAGAACATTCAGTCCCAGACGCTGCTTAGGGATCCCAATCTCTTCTTTCTCATTTGATCACTGCTGTCAGAAGATCCCCTCGGCCACAGCTTTGGTGATGGTGTAAAAGGAGCATTTAAAAGCAGTGACCTCCTCTCCGATAGCTGATGGTGTACATATGTCTTCTGCTTCTCTGGCTGCGGTCGTCACACTTCACGTTTCGGACACGACTGAAGCCTCTCGGTCCTCAGTGCTTCTTTGGCTGGCTGGTGAGAGAACATTAAAGACATGAGGAGGATGGGAGCTTGAGGAGCGTGTGACTGAAAACGCCAGTGCGTGTTTGTGTATGATGAAGAGAGGAGAGAGAAAAAAAACAAGGGGGTGGGGTGAACAGGTTTGGACCTATCGTGAGCGGACAGGCTCCGGAGGGAGCCAATCATGACTGTGGAGGGAGTCGGTTTCCATGGAGATGACGCTGGAATGATGTTGGCTGCCTATTGATTGCTGAAGAGGCAGCGCAGTGGAGGTTGTGGGACGGAACAAGTGTGCAGACCCCCCCACACATTCCTCAGACATTAGCATTGAAAGACAATGCTGCAGATGACGTACGCAGACAGGAGTTTTGGGATAAAAGCAGCAGGATGTTGCCATAACAGAAGACAGGGAGGTAACCGAGTGAACATGACATCACTGCTTTTCAGCTTAAATAATATCAACTGGACTTTCTGTAGCACTTCCTAAAGCAATTAAAGTAGTGATGCATCAATGGCATTGTTTTCCAACTGAGTACAAGTACAAGTACATGTATTTTTGTTCTAGCTGATACTGATACATACTATAATAAATAAATCAGGAGCTTTATGGAACCGTGAGGTGGTTATTGTAAAATAGTGAAATGTACCATTTCAATTAACTCAGCTCACTAAACTCTCTCTCTCTCTCTCTCACACACACACATGCACACACACACACACACAATACAGACTGCCACACACACTGTACTGCATCAAATACTTAAATAGACCTGTCAGGCAAGTGTTGACAAATGAAGTTGTCACACAATTCCGACCCCACTCTCAGGTCTACTGCCTGAGAGTCTAATGTACTGCTCTGTTACTTCTGCTAATTACCTTATTACCCTTCCACACATTCAAATACAGTGTAACCCCAGGGATATTCACTCTACCCATGAGTCTGAGCATGTCGGTGTTGAGCTGAATTCCATGAAACAAGCAGCTCACTCAAAGTTACTGGTCGAGAGCACATCAGTTTTGTTCTGCTGGTAATATAATTTTGATATTTGAGTATCCCTAAGAGTTAATAAACATATCAGATACAAATATTAGATACAAGTCAAATCAAATCGTAATACAAATCAGTAGTTCTTTTGTTGAGTAATTTGTGATAAATCAGCGAACACTGGACATGGAAAAAAGGCCACAGTGGGAAGTAGCTGAATTTGCAGGAAGACATTGACAAACTACAAGCACAGCCTTTACTAAACTGCACTTGTTACGATGAAGCCAGAATACAACCGCTTAGCTTTGTGTTTATGCTCCAGCAGCTACAGTGTTAGGGACCGTCTCACAATTACCATAAGAAATGTGAAGTGTTTCAGTGTCTGTAGCCAATGACACTCACATTAAACACACAAAACATCCATGTGACTTACGTCATTCATTTTAGACATTTTCATCATTTTATTGAATATTAGTAATAAGGCCAAGTAAAAAAAAAAAAATTGGTGATCATCCTTTTTCACCAAAATTTTGGGTCGGGGGGGGAGGTGTTT
>BRDA01076511.1:0-31903 GCA_036984385.1 Crenuchus spilurus | reverse complement strand
TCAACATATTTCTCCTTTAAAATGTTACATTTACTCAGATTAAACTTTTGATCTGTCATCTATGTTCTATTACAAGTAAAATATTGACATTTGCCCTCTCCACATCATTGCATTCAGTTTTTATTCACAATTTGGTTAGTGTCCCAACTTTTTTGGAATCCGGTTTGTATTTCCACAAGCAAGCTCCACCCACAAAGGCATTCTTCTTAGCAACTGTTGCTAGGTTGGACAAGCTTTACAGAACATTGGAAAAATTCCCTGCAGTTAAACACTTTTAGGTTTTAGTGAAGTTTTAGTCTTTTCATGATTCTAGTCAGGTCAGTTTGTCTCTGTTCCGTGTCCATGAGCTTTTGTTTATATTCTGTGTTTACATTCATACCACGTGTTTGACCTTTTCTCTCCACCTTAGCCACACCCCTTCTCACTGTAATCACCTGTGGCTCATGTGTTGTCGTGCCTTGATCACTCTGTGTATATACTCCCCACACTTTCACATTCTACCTTGTCTGGTCACAACCCAGAATCTCATGCTACAGTTTATTCTTGGCTTTGTGTTGATTTTGCTTTGTTTTGGTGATTAAACATCCTGCCTCCAACTTACTAAGATGACTAAGCTCTGTACTTACCAGCTATTTTTTAAATAACTCAAATTAAATGATCTTATTCATTTCACATCATATTTGTTTTGTAAATGTGCAAAAGGTCACACTCTTTTTGTGTTTTCTACATGTTTACATACACACAGCAATCCGCTAACTGCAGAAAATAAGATTTAGAGACATATTTACAAGCCTTTCTGTCTCATAAAACTAGAATTCCTCATCAGTCACATTTCGTTATAAATGCACAACATACATGTTTACTGTTGTTTGCATATCACCAATAAATTAACCATAAAGCATCAAATAATAATGTAGAGTCTCTTTACTAGGAAACATTTATTTATATGTTTATTAATATGACTCAGAATCGCTCATAATGTGGCCATTTGCTGCCGTTTGACAGGTGTAAGAAAGTAATTTATGCCACATGTTAGGGGGCTATGCACTTGCCAAACTTTGTTATATACAGTGCCCTCCATAATTATTGGCACCCCTAGTTAAAATGTGTTAAAAGCCTTAAAATAAATAATTTTTTTATTGCAGAAGAATAATCTCACTCTAAAAAAGTTTTTAAAAAAGCAACCTTCAACTCAAGTGAAAAAAAAAAAACAAAGAAAAAATCCTGACTAAGAAATCATTATTTCCCATAAAATGACATGTTCCACAATTATTGGCACCCTTAACAATTTCTTAGAAATAAATGTATTTGAACCATTTATGTCATTTCTATTGTAGTTTATAAAGTGGATCAAAGTATCTAGGAACCTTTAATTAGTCATTCATCACTTCCTGTTTCCCTGGGGTATAAATATGGCATCACACAAAGGCCTGTTTCTTTTATTCACTCTTAAACATGGGAAAGACAAGAGAAGACACTATTCAAGTAAGGCAGATGTGTGTTGACCTTCATAAATCAGACAATGGCTACAAGAAAATAGCCACTCACCTGCAGATGCCCTTATATACAATCAGAGCAATCATCAAAACATTCAAAACATCTGGAACTGTGACAAACAAGCCTGGAAGAGGATGCAAGAGTATCTTGCCACCATGCACAGTGAGAAGGATGGTAAGAGAAGTAAAAAGTTCTCCAAAGCTCACTGTAAGAGAACTGAATCAAATGACAGCATCTTGGGGTTACGAGGTCTCCCAAACAACCATCAGGCGCTACCTACATGCCAACAAGCTGTTTGGGAGGCATGCATGGAGAAAGCCTTTTCTGAGTTATACTCATAAGTGTAAACAGGTGGAGTTTGCTAAGCAGTACTGGGATTTTAACTGGGACTGTGTGCTTTGGTCAGACGAGACCAAAATAGAGCTTTTTGGTAACAAACACTGTAAGTGTAACACCAAGGATGAGTACACAGAAAAACACCTCATGCCCACTGTTAAGTATGGGGGAGGATTGGTGATGCTGTGGGCCTGTTTCTCCTCCACAGGACCTGGGAACCTTGTAAGGATACCTGGGATCATGAACTCTGTGAAATATCAGGACATTTTGAATCAGAATCTGGTGGCCTCTGCCCAAAAGCTGAAGATCTTTGGATCATCACTGGATCTTTCAGCAAGATAATAACCTTAAACATGTGACCAAATCTACTCAAAAATGGTTCACAAGGCACAAAATCAAGCTCCTCTCATGGCCATCTCAGTCCCCAGACCTCAACCCAATAGAAAACCTGTGTGGTGAGCTGAAGAGGAGAGTGTAGAGGAGAAGACCCAGGACTCTGGATGATGTAGAGAGGTTGTGTAAAGAGGAATGGTGGAAGATGCCTCTTTCTGTATTCTCCCATCTTGTGAAGAGTTACAGGAGAAGATTAAGTGCTGTCTTGTTGGCAAAAGGAGGTTGTACAAAGTACTAAAACCAGGGGTGCCAATAATTGTGGCTCACATGATTTCATTCAAAAGATTTATTTCTTAATGTGGGATTTTTCCCCCAAATAAAGGCTCTTACATTAAAGCTGAGATTTTTCTCTTTTTTGCATTGTTGTCTGATATTATATATATAAAAAAAGAATTTATTAGAAGCCAAAGAACACTTCTTAACCAGGGGTGCCAATAATTATGGAGGGCGCTGTATGTATATATGAAAAGAAACATTCTTTAGCTGGGAGATCCTACTTCAGACTCTTCCACCTGGGGACTTCCCCCAGTGTGCCCCGGGACAAAGCCCCACCTGTTTTTATATTCTACAGTTCTAGCAATACCCCTGTAGTTTACCTTGGTAGCTCTTCAGTATTAGTGTCTCTGATATTTATAATTCACATTTTGACAGAAACTGGATGCTGGAATTTCTCATTAGGTTGACTTTGATTCTGTCAATATCCTATAAAGCTTTTCCCATCTCACCACAGTTGAGAAGAACAAATGGTCATATTGTGGTTATATTCTCTGCCCATGACTTTTTACATGGCATCTCCAGACTTCCGGGTCGGTTCAGTACTTAATGATTTAATAAACTTTTCTTCAGCTGTGCTTCAGTGAAGATAAAAGAAGCCAATTTTGAAAGTATTGCTTTAAGTATTTTAATCCTGTCATCAACAAAATGTTATCCTTAGCGTACCTGTGCCTTACTGGCATAACTGCTTTAACATTACTGTCAGGATTTGCCCAAACATGTCACTTTGAAAGCACCACCAGCATCTTTCTCATAAGAAGGGAAACGTGGCAGGGTTGCCCTCTCGCTCATCATTACCCACCATCCAATTAGACGTGTTTACGCTTGCGTGGCAGACTCAACCAATTAGCATTCTCCTCCAAGCGTGATGAGGCACTCAACAAAGCACTTCACTGGTACTTGAAAAAGAGGCGGTGGCAGGCTTTCATGCATACTGGAGGAAGTGCGACGGAAGTGACACGTGTAGTGTGATTAGCTAAACATGCTTCAGGCATTTGTCAATACTGCATGAAAAGCAGCTCTGTTAATAAAGCAAAAGCTGATTTGACAACATGCCTTCCCTTTGTCTGAAAATGTCAGTAGAGGAAAATGTTCACTGCAACATCTGCAAATTGACAAGGCCATTTAGCCCTGCTAACTGTACAGTACCAAAGCACCATACCAATGTCCTCTATGCCATCCCAGGTCTGTGAAAGCCTTCTGAAGAGAGCACCCTGCAGAAAACCTCCCCCAGCACAGTCATTTAGAGGCTCCACACACCAGTCTTTCAACTGACACTTATTGTCACCTCCCTGGGAGTTCAATTAATTGTGGTGTGAGGCTTGCTCTGGGTCTGATGTGTGTGTGTGTGTGTGTGTGTGTGTGTGTATTTGTTTGTATTAGCTTGAGTTCACACTTGACCCATGACTTACAGAAAGCCCTTGTGACAAGCTGCTAGTGTGATTCTTCCACAGCTGCCAATTTTCTTGAGACGTACATTTCCATAATAACTTATGAAAGAATCAAGATGGTGGTACTTGAGCAAGACTGAGCAGCAGAAGCTAACAGGTCTCTTATTGATATAAATAGAGCTGCCAAAACAAAGATGTCTATGCAGAAGCGTTCTCCATCATGACGTCTGGCTAATTGTTTATCAGGAATGCCTTTTCTCCAAGTCAAGAAGGACTGTTTATTAGTATAAATAATACACAGATCAGGTCCACTCACATATGACTGTGTCACTGAAGCCCTGATATAGACTAAAATTATTGTGTACAATGTATTGGATAATATACAAGAGTGCAGACCTGAGCAACTCAGGCTTGGGCCAAATTGTTATGGTCAGACAAATGGACCAACAAGTGGGCAGTAGCTACCAACAGTTCCCCAAATATCTTGATGCCAGATACCACAGGGCACCTTCAGAGGTCTTGTAGAACCAATGAAGCCTTTTCCGGAGAGTCTACATCATATTATCTTTATTAACCTTATTAGAAAGATTCTTTATGAGTGTATCTGTCCAAAAGTTACCCAGAAAGCCTAGCCAAACTTTCTGAGGCATTACACTGGGCAGTGCCAAGTCAAACTATTGGGCTTCAGTCCTGACTGTTGAGTTTGAGCCTGTCATAGTATACACTTTAGGATATTAAACATGCACAATTAAACATGAATAAGGAGGATGAGCTGCCAAATAGCTGTGTAGAGGAATTGAGAACCGTCAGAGTGTTCTGTCATCTTGGTTCCAAAACAGTGTGAATATTACATCATGGTCAACAGGGCTGAAGAAAAGAGATATACTCAGCCTTCTGCTTCAGCACACATCCCATGACGCCTCTTCCAGCACAACTACTGGTATTTCATAGTTCTGTGGCATCAGAGGACATTAAATATTTCATCCCTTCTCAAGCCTTGACATGCCGGCCCACACTGAGGTGCTGGCGGGCAATTTTAGGTGACATAAATCTGAAAAAAAAAACTTACAGCTGCTCATCTGCATCTGTGCATTCCACAGACCTGATCTCCATGGCTCCCTTGTGCACCTGCTGCCCTTCATTCAGTCCTCCATCCAGAGGAACCCGGTGCTTTTTCTTATGACAATATGGAAGACATTAAACCTCTGTTGCAGGGAAAGCGCGACAAAGTAAGGCATGTAAGTTACGCTGCTTAATGAAGGACGTTGTCGTCTCTGACAGGACTGCAAGGCACCGCTTCTGCATGCTAGGTGTGACCCAGAGTACCGCATGAGGTTCTTTTGGCTGCCGCTGGAACAGAACTGACAGTCCGAGCACAACACTTAAACAGGAATAAAATGATCTCATGGAGAAGATCACCCGGGGCATTTTGGTCACCATGTGCCATCTGACGTGTCCTCATGAGGAAAGGGTCGTGTTTATGCAGATGCCAGCTTACATCTAACTCTGCTTTCAAAGCCAATTTGTAATCCAAGACCTCCCACACGAGAGACCTTCACACACACAGCATTTACAAAAATGTAAACAACATGGGACTCTCATTTATCTAATGCAGGGATGTAGACCAAGCTTCTCCTTAAACTCCCTGAATCAGTGATGCTGAGGACTGCATAGCTTGAAGGCATTATCTGCTAAATGCCCAATTTATTTCACTCCTAAAAAAGCCTAATTATGTCTCCAAAAATGAGAATACAGTGGTAACGCTACTTACGAGCATCCCTACTAATGAGTATTCCAGGTAACGAGTCGAAATCTCGGAATATTTTTGTTCCAGGTAACGAGTAAAATTCCAAGTAACGAGTAGCCTAAATTAGTTCAAGTATGCCAACCGCTAGGGGTGCGGCGGTCGTAGCATCCCCTAGATGCTAGTGTAGAAGAAGAGGTCAGTATTACCTTTGACCGCTGTCCAGTGAAAGTGAAAGTGCTAGTGAAAGTGACACAAAGACAGCAAAAGGTAGTGAACAAGAAAGTTAGATACATTTTACTTTTACTTTTCATATGATAAGTGTAACCATGCCATACACGTACGCCCGTCCTCCTGTCCTCCTTAGCCGCCAGCCTACACGAGCGTCATCGTCGTCTCGTTTATGTTTTAAAAACCCATATAAACACATTATTTAGTATATTAAAGTATACTGTATATTGGCCGGATTAATCAGTTTTACATGTATTCTTATGGGGAAAATGCATCCAGCTAACGAGCTAACCAGCTAACGAGCAGACCAGCTAACGAGCAAACCAGCTAACGAGCAAACCAGCTAACGAGCAAACCAGATAACGAGCTCGGCTCCTGCATGGATTAAACTTGTAAGTAGGGTTACCACTGTATTGTGAAAAAGATGATTTGTGTTCATAATTTAATTCAGAAGTGACATTTCAAGCTTTTTTGTTTATATTTATTCTAATATTCTAATAATCTCAGATTTGAGCTATAAGTCATTCTGTTCATCAGTAAAACAAATAAAAGGCTTGAAATGTGTCCTTTTACATCTAATAAAATAACATGTGACCTGTTGTGGATAAAATTATGAACAGCAGTGACATTTTTCATAATATTCTGATATGAGGCGCTGTGTCTTCTGTCTTCTACTGGACTATATTTACTATGTGAGTAAACCTGACCGGCCTGCAGCAGCAGAGCAAAAACTCCCACAAAAGGTTACACACAATAGCATTAGAGGGTTGTTCAGTGTCTAAAGTAGCTGAAAATCTGACCCTTAAATATTAAACATAGTCGCCACATGAGTATTCTGCAATTAATCAAAGACCCAGAGCTCAGTGGAAGGAGTTTCAAAGGCTCGGTAACTGCGCAGAGGGTGGGAGAGGAAGCGGGCCGGTGGGGCTCAGCAAATCAAGTCGGAGGCAGCTACACGCTAACACAGGCAACGGATAGACCACTGTGAGCCAAATGAAAGCGGCATTCTGCCTAGCCGCGGCCTGCAATTATAGAGCCATGATTGGAGGACCCCTGCCGCGAGAGCGCCCATTATTTCCCTTGTACTCCTAAGCCAGTGTAAGAATCAATGCTTCCTGTGCAATAGCAAACTTCAGCAGGTGGGGGGGTTTCAGGGTTAAACAGCACTTACTATGGTGAAGTTCATAACCTTGAGAATCCAGATGGTAAGTGCGAGGTTGACCAGGATGAGGATCATAAGGAGGAGAACGAAGAAGTAAAGGCAACGTTTCCGCCAGCCGTAGATGCCCACTTTGTACACGTGCGGTTTCTCTGTGCTCTGGACATTGTTCCTATGAGTGCACTGTTCTTGGGTCATCTGCGAAGAAGAACACAAAAACATCAGAGAGGAGTGATCCGCACAAATGTATTGTTTACAATGTTCAAAATAAGGTTTTAAGCTTGGAGAGAAAAAGGGTGACCTTTACATCAAACCTGTCCATGTTCTCTAAAAACAACCCCTGAAAGATTTTAGGGTTTAGCATCTTTTTACGCTGTTCAGTGGATTCAAATGCTGGTCTAAGAGGAACCTCAGCCCTCACATATTCAGCGTCTCCCTGCTTTTGCACAACAACTTCAGAAACGTTTGTTGATTAGAAGACCAGAATCGGGACAGATTACATTTGATCTTTAAGCTGAGACACTTGTCCTGAGAAAACACCTGCACAGGAGTTTTACTGCAGGTCTCAGGAAAGTCTCGTTGTGCTCAGATTTGCAATTATAATATTTTTAACATTTTTCTCAGTATGAACTCAACCATTTCTCACTGGAGACTAAGAGCCTCCTCAGTTCTGCTGCTATAGAAACTATTAAAATCTGGATCTCATGTCCCTGTTTGTCTTGTCCTGATGAATTTGACTAAAACAACGTTCTTCCGGGCTTGGCTTAAAGTGTGGCCAACAAGCATTTTGGGATCTTCCTTATTTTGGTTCCTGCTCCTCTGACATTGGCATAGCCACCACTAATGTTGATTCTAATCACTGGGCTGAAAACAGTGGAAGGCATTGTAGACATCAAGTGCCATAATAATAACCTAATAACTCAAAGCCAAAATACAATTTACTGTCAATGGCTCTCGGAGGCCAGGGCCGTGGCGGCGGAGCCAATCGCATTTGACAACCACACATTCAGCGCTAACTGAAACAAATGGCAGCAGACAGCTCTGTGAAAGTGCCACGGTAAAAGAGAGCACAATGAAAAATTCAATGATTATTTCCCTTCTCCGTATCATTGCGTTTTACATTCGCTGCTCGGTCATTATCATACTTCAGACTGTATGATCACTGCATTTTAAGCACACAATCTGTCACATTAGAGCACATCAGACTGAATTGCAAATGAATGTCACAGTATTGCGAGTGCACCCCGTTCCCCGCTGAGCTGCACTGAAGAGGCATGGGAAAATTGAAACAGCTGGAGTAGGTTTGAGTTTTTAACATGCCTTGTTTCTGCAGCTACTGTATGTTTTCATTTCCCAGCATGCACTGTGTATAACTAATGGCCAGTGGAAAAACTAACACCACTACATGTGTGTGTCATGGTTGTCCTGTAATGATGGTGAGCTGAGATTGCTGCTTTGGTCCCTTTATTTAGAGATTTTCACTGTGTAACAGGACAGGCAGGTATCCAGGTGGAGAGAGAACATGTGAATAACTCCCCAGAGAGCCAAAAGCCACAGGATTGGACAGTGCATGTCGAAGAGGCAGCAAAGCATAATAAAATGGGAAAACAAAAACAAACGAAAAAATACCGTGACCAGGGTGCAAACCAGCGCCGTGGGAATAAAAAAGCACAGCACACATACCTGGTGCAGCACTAAGGCTATGAGAGAGAAAGCCTTAAAACAATAAACAGAGCTGAAGAGGATCACAGTCAACCACACAGAAGAGTACTACAGGTGAGAACCTCTCCAAGCACAAAAAAGGAAAGAGGATGGAGTGTCAGCCTCAGGGACCAAACTGAAGGAGGTTAGAGACAGGGGCAAACCCCCCTGGGAGAATTACCAGTACTGGCAATAGTCTGACTTGTGCAAGCATTGTCAAATGACTCTGTGTTGTGTTTGATACTGGGTCCTTTTATAAGTCTGTCACAGCTGGGGGCTATAACAGCTGATGACCGGCGCTATCAGTGTCTTTTAGACAATACTGAGATCAGATGAAACAGAAATGAGACTTTAGCTTGTCTCCTGCTGCTCAGATATTACTTCCTGAGACCTCAGTAATCTCATATTTCTCCTCTTCAGTTTTAGTAGAGACCTCAGTGTCTCACGATGTGCTCACATTTAAAAAGAAAACAAATGTACTAAAGATCTCGATATGAACTCAGACATTTCTCATCTCAGACTAAGAGCCTTCTCTGTTTTGTTGTGAATGACTGTTATCATTTTATGTGGGCCAGAAGTATCTCATGTCTCAGTTTTATCTCCTAACAAATACTAAATTAAGTCTTAATCCATCTTTTTTTCTTCTTCTGTGCTCCTTCTCGTGTACAGAGGGTCTTATCAAAATAATTATTTGACTGCTTTCTGTTTTAAACAGCTGTGAGCTTTGAATGCTAATGTGTACTGACATCACAACAAAGAGATCAAATAGCCGGTTACATGGCTTTGTACCGAACTTCTTCTCCTTTATTTTTTCTGCTTTTTCACAGAAAAAAGATTTTTCTTTCTAATAAGACTTATTATGGCAGTCTAACACAGTAAGCGTTCTCGTGCATCTCAAACACTTTGAAAGGCCTTAAACAGCTCATGTAAAAGCTGCACAACCACATGGAAATGCTGCAGAGTGGGTGGATATGCTATTTTCCCTGGAAACTCTGAGTGTAGATACTTCATGAGCTCAGTGACCCGAGTTAGAATCAGGAAAAATCTCGTCCTGAAGGCTCCAGGCAACAAAAATGGAAAATGATATTTAACCCTTAGAAGCTGCAGTAACTTAGCAATAACAAAGCCACCGTGTAGTTGTGTATTAATTATTTCTCAGTCATAGCTCAGTGAGACAAGTGGAAAACATTTTGAAAGTATAGGTTGGAAACTTTAAATCCACTCTGATGGAAAGTTATTTATTCTCTTTATTCAGAAAGAAAATGACTCTAAAACAGGACCACTGTGATTAACTCTTCTTATGCAGGTCATCAGGCCCTTGTCTCTGATCCTGGACACTTCAATATGGCTTCCCCTCAACCTTCCCAAGTTCAGCTTTGTCATTCCAGTGCTGTATTCCCACCTCCGACTTCCTGCTGCTTCCACATCCCATTTAAAACCATGATGTTTGCATACAAAGCCAAGAACTGACCAGACTCTTCCTACTAGATGGTAATAATCAAAACTTGCTCCATATCTCATCTAAGATGTATAGAAGGTCAGCGTCAGGACTTGTCTCTGCTTTGGCTCTCAGATGATGGAACAAATGCCTGAACTTGTTTGAGAATGAAGATCCTTGTGTTGAAAAGTAGAAATGTACTTCAGCTGTGCGCTTATTAAAATGTTTCTTTGCACTTGAATAGTTTAATGTGTACTTTAGCTTCTATCTCTGTCAGCACTGGCTCTTCACATAACTTTCTGGTTTAAGGGTATCTGCAGGTGGCACGGTGGGTTCAAGTCCACATCAGGGTGGAGTCTCCGTGTTCTCCTGTGTCTGCATGAGCTTCCTCCCACAGTCCAAAAACATGGAGGTCTAAATTATACATGTGTGTATGTGTGTACCCAGTGATGGATTGGCGCCCTGGGCTTGGCTAGGATAGTCTATAATGCCCTGCCCTGCACCCGGTGAGGGTGTAGGAGACTAACCACAACCCTGATGATGATTAAGCACATCAGATAAGGGAGAGATGGACGGGTATTTAAAATCTAACCTACATAAAGACGCAAAAATATTTTTTTAAATCTCTGTGCTAATATAACTTTTGGACATCAGTGAGACTGTGTCCTTTGACCATGATGATCATCATCACTTTGCTACAACTGACTGGTGTGCTCACTTATTTATCCTCTACAGGGAACAAATTAAAGCCTTTTCTACACATTTGACTTTCTATAGTGTTGTAATGTATTCTATATGTGTTCTGTACATTATAAATGTGTTTAGAAACCTGTATAAACATTTGCATACAACTGCACACAGTAATAATATTTAACCTCTCAGTGTTGTGTGTGTAAACACTGTGACAGCTCATAATTACACTGAGCTTTATTGACTCGACACCTTCTACATAATGATTCTCACATAGATCTGCTCAGCACTGATAAAGCCACTCGAGCAGTGACTGACAGGTGAGTAGTCTTCCCCACAGCGATAACTACTCACAAAGTGTACGGCCTCAGAAGCAACGCACGAGTGTGGAGGATTAAGAATTAATGTCTGTCCTGTAAGCGTTTGCTTAGTCATCTAAAAGATGAAGATTTGCAGAAGCGCTTTCCATACAGCGGCCGGCGAGATACGGCTACGTCTCACACAGCAGACCAAAGATTTAGCATAAATGAGAGTTTGTAGAATGACTAATGGGACTCATTGAGGAAAAACAACATAATTCATTTGCTAATGGTTCTCAGTGGGGGAGAAAGGCAAACTCTGCCGTTCCACTTTTAACTGAGGGGGGATGAGTGCTCTCCACAGCCGAGCGGCTTCTGCTCTCCAAAATAAAACTACATTTGTGCAGAGTTGCTTGTGTGTCTTAGTGCCATTTCACTTGAGATTTTGCCATTTGGACATAAAAGCAAGGCGCGGGTTCTGATCTAATGAGCCGTAGGTTCTCCATATCTGAACTTGTGTGTAGCATCATCCAAACTCAGCCATGCAGGACAAGTACACTGACAACCGAGACGCTACACAGGTTTAATAAGCAGATATTTTTCTGTTTTTCCGCAGAGAGACTTCTCTCTACACATGGAAACACAGGCTCTAAATTGATTATAATCCCAGACGTATTGCACTCAGGGCAATTCCTTGTGTATCATTAAACATGAAGTGAATTAGGCAGCTTGTTTCTTTTTAACCTTCATTTAAACACAACATCGTGATTGATTAGTCATCAGTCTGGGTCAAGGACAGCTGTCATCATTGACAGGCATCACCTATGGTGGACATTGTCCCATCAATACTACAAACCTGCTACCTCAAAGTCAGAAACATCGCTGCATAGTCTGTTTCAACAAGTTTCAAGAAATTTGGCATTTTGTCACAAACTACAGAACACTGGCGCTATCAGGTGATGCTGCCTAAATATGTGCTTTAAATGACAGCTGTGGTTTATTCTATTTCACCTGATACTCACTGGATTCTGAGCATATTCTTCACATTTACAATCCACTCATAATGTTCCATCCATCCATTATCTCATCGCAGTTAGTCACCTACCCCCTCACCAGGCAACGGGCAGGGCATTACAGACTATCGTAGCCAAGCCCAGGACAGGGCGCCAGTCCATTACTATATACACACACAAGGACAAGTTAGAGTAGCCAATTCTCCTGACCTCCACGACCATGCGAGGAAACTGGAGACGCTGGAGGAGATTCACACAGACACGGGGAGAGCCTGGAAACTCCACCCAGTCAGTGACTTGAACCTCAGTGCTTAGCGGTGGGCATGCTAACCACAAAGCCACCATGCCACCATCACAATGTTAGCAAGTTCATAAGTTTCTTAGCAAGTTTGATTTTTTCTGGCCACTCTTCTAAAAGATGAATCAAACTGATCAATAATGAGAGCAATTAATCAGCAATTAAAAAATTCACATGACTTTCAATAGATTTTCAGTAATCACTTTATTATTATTTCACATACGTGTGTGATTGTGAAAATGAAATGAAATAAATAAATGATGCGTCTATTCACATGAAATTATACAACCTTTCTTAAAATAGATCTATTTTCTTTAACCCAATTTGGTGACCGTGGCATGAAATTCTTTCAATATATATATATATATATATACTCACTTTGTAGACAATCACTCATTGAAAGATGACCAAAAAATTAGGACATTTTCCAAATTTATTTGTGCTCATAAAAATTAAACTGATGTATTTTATATTACATGTAAAGTGAGATTTAAATTGTTTTATTGTTGATCAGTTTGGCTTGTAGCTCATGAAATACAGAATCTAGAATATTATGACATATTTCATAAAAAAATTATTAATATAAATTGTCAGTTTACCTTTTTAAATTAAATTATGAACACAAAGTTTTTCACATTATGCTCATTTTTGACTTACAGTGGGTACCAGTGCAGTGTCCACAGTCTGCTGCTGTGAAAGGTAAACTATACCAGTGCAGCACATTCTAATAAACAGTGTTTGGATAGTGGTGGTACTTTTTTTGATTGACAGATTGTGCAGATTGGGCGTGGTCAGTGGTTGTAGGTGAAATGATATGGTAGGTTTCTAAAAACTGGGAACTTTCCATAGAACTGAATATATGAACAGAAGGAAGAGTTTAGGGGGCAGCCGTGGTCTGGTGGTGTGACCGGAAGCACAAGACTAAAGAACAAGGCACCATGGATAGGAGATGCCCACAACTTTGGACATGTGATCTCACTGCCCTCTAGTGTGTTCACTAGTGTGTGTGTGTGTGTGTGTGTGTGTTTCACTTCACCAATGGGTTAAATGTGGAGGTCAAATTCTTTTGTGCACCCACTTGTGACAGGGTCCCTGTTATATGAATAGGATACCGTCTCAGATACCACTGACTCTGTGGGATGTTCCAGGGCACAGTTTGGTGATGTTCCTGATCAAACACACCTGATCAAACTCAGCAGGTTTAATTGTAGTGTCAGACTGGACAGATCACCAAACTGTGCCGGACACCGCCCCCCCAGGCCTGGAGTTTGGCACCCCTGTAATAGAGTGCAGTGCATGTAGTGAATGAGTACTGAATGGACTTCTCATTGAATGCATCACAGCGGTGCCCCACGAGCCATTTATGCCAGAGAGGAATAATGACTCCAGTGAGTGGCACAGAGCAATCAACATGCCACCGTGGACCAGTTAACCTTTATAATGAACACAGGAGCAATGAGGAGAGTGTCAGGGATCAGCATCACATGAACACTGTTCCGTCTGGGCCGCACATGACTAATGGACATATTCTGATATGACCCTGTAAAATGTTACCGGTTGATGTATCTGCTGGTCTAGTACCCTTGTCCACCATTTGAAGCACCCCAGGTGCCGGAATAGACCATTTAGTGGATGAATCACAGCAGCCTCTGAGATATGACTCACATAGTTCTATATAATGTGCTTTTAATGGCACTGCATCTTTTAGCATTTAATTACATGTTGTGTTAACCTTATTATACTGATTGTAATTCCCTTCCAAAAACCTAAAAGGAGAAGTAATTAGTGGTGGAATAATTAAAAATAAAACAGTAAATGTCTACACAGAGATAATACAGGATAAGCAGAAGTCCTCTGTGCAGTCTTTTGTGTTGAAGGATTCAAACAGCACTGCAATGCAGAGGCCAAAGCTACAATTCTGCAGCTTTAATGTTCTCCTGCTTCCTCAGTCACAGCAATAAGCAGCAGCCTAAGTATGTGTTAATCATCTGGAAGCTCCATTACGTTGCCACAAAGCATCCCCGGCGAGCAGAAAAACAATAGCCCGGCTCCCCTACAGCTGCAATAAAACAAAAACATCCCCTCGAATTAAAAGGCGACAAAAAGCAGAGGGAGGAACCGGAGGAAAGGGAAAAGAAATGAACAGGTTAGGCAAAGCCTGCTGTAATTAAGACATTCCTGGGTGAAAGCCCGAGGCGCTGAGACTGTCCATGCAGACAGGGGACAGGGGACAGGGGACAGGGGACAGGGGACAGGGGTAAAGGGGTTGGAAAAAGAGGACTGCCAGAGCACATCAGCTGGCGAGAGGCAGGTCACAGAAAGTTAAACCTGGTTCCTATGGGAGTAGCAGAGATGGCAAGTTACTCATCTGTGAACTCGAGCATCCTTCCCTGTTCTGCCCTTGTCAGGATCCAGCACTTCAGACGTTCAGACTTTACGGTAACTAGGGGCCGGAGGCCAAACAAAGTCACAGTGACAGATCGAGCAGCGAAAGATCAAAGGCTATTGATCATGAACTTCACAACGTACTTCAGCAGAGCAAATACATTCAGTGTGATTTAACTGGCCAAACAGGGTACCAGCAAGCATCCACCACTAACTTTGGGATGTAGAGCCGCTGCAGTGAAGGTGTACCAATGATAGACTTCATGTACATTGAGTAACTCCCAAAGGCATAACAGTGGTGCACAGGACATTGATGTCAGATGGGAATGGTGACTCAGGTCAGTGGTGTCACAGTGACCAGTTATAGTCTCTATAATGAACACAGTAACTACAAAGAACGTGCCAGTTATCACCACTGAGTCAACACTGCCAGCCAAGGCTGCTTACTGCCAGTATTAGGTAGCTGGGCACTCAGCAGTAATTCATTACTTCTTGTTATACACAGCACATCAAACATTTGGGGTCACCTTGATTATGTCTCAGCTACTTTAATTGATCTGTAAAAGCCCGTAATGACATAAGTGTCCTTTGAGTGCATCCTTCCATTTAAAGCTAAACACAGTTTTCTTGTCTTCACTAGACTTACAAGAGACTGAGATCATGTGGCTCAGAGATGCTTTATGCTTCTAAAAAGGTTAGTGTTGAAAGTCCCTTCACTAAAATAGCCAATCAGCTTGCAGTTAATGACATTCATTGGAGAATTCTTTCTATGAGCATGTGAAGCAGCCTAAAAAAATCTTAATTTAAGCAAAACCACAAACTGTAAACTATTTGTAACATTTCTGTCAAATATTGCCAACAAATACAGTTGTTCTTAAAATCTATCACATGGCTTTTAGTTTCACCTCTGTAGGCCTCCCCCATTCATACACATAATAGTTCAGTCCTGTATGACTAAAACAACAGCTAAGGCCTCCAGTGGCTCAGCAGACTGAGGCGCTGCCGCTGTGATCCGAGGATTGCAGTTTTGAATCGTTGGGTGGGAAAGATGGTCCACTCTCCCTAGCACTATAAACAATGTGGACTGACTCGGGCGTCTGCCGGGTGATCCATCAGAACTGGGGACCTGCGCTTTCCTCTGAGCGTGGTAGCGGCCCAGCAGCGATGTATCGCCAGCAGATCAGAAAAAAAGGGGGCTTGACATCACTGGTATCAGAGGAGGCCTGTGCTTGTCTGTTCCGTCCAAAGAGAGTCAGGGACACTGCAAGTGATAGTGATAGGGAGAGCTGATAAAAGGGGCGGGGCTAATTGGCCACTAAAATACATTGGGGAGAAAATCGGGGTAAAATGATAAAGGTTGTGGACTTGGCTCTAAGGACTTTGGTACATGTTATGATGTTTTTATTTAGAAATAAACATGATTAGACTTCATACGAATGCACATCAACTTTATGAAATGTGTCATATGTATGAAAAATAATCCATTAATCCAAATGCTAATTCTATACTGTACACCACACATTCTTGGATGGAAACCAAAGGATGCTGACTTGGTCTTCATGAGCAATGATAGTTAACAGTTGTGATGGCTTGTTGACATATTCAGTACAGAACCCCGCAGCTGCGTTCACTCTGCCCCAGCAGCCTCGGATAAGGATAAGACAAGGAGGAAAGACGATAGGCAGAATTACTATATCATCTCCGCTAACCTCTTCCACACAGCAAGCCAGAAATGTTATGGCATTTCTTCATTTAAGGGGACGGCTAGGAGATGTTTCTGCTGTGAAGTCGGACAGGCAATTTCCCCTCCGAAGACCCTGTAACATTTCAGCTAATGTGAGATAGTGGGAACATAACAAGCCATAACCTTAAGGATCAAGCACTAAAACCTTATGACAGTTTTATATAAAACGCTGTAACGTTAATGCGACTCAGCCACTCTTGAGAAATTGGGAAGCAACAACTAGCATATTCCCATTGTGAGCCAAACGTAAAGGGTCTGCTTAGGTTTCAGTGTAAACAGTCTTTAGCTGTATTTATACTGAACCCTATTCAGACCATTTAAAGACCTAAAAAAGACTGAAATAAGTCTGATGTAGTAAACACAGTCCATGTACAGCACCAGTCAAAAGTTTAGACACACCTTCTGGACATTCAGTGGTTTATTTAAAAATGTTCTGCATTGTAGATTAATACTAAAGTCATCCAAACTATGAATAAACACATATTTATTTAGTAAACAAACAAGTAAACAAACCAGAATATGTTTATATTTAACATTCTTCACAGTAGGCTCCTCTGGCTTTAATAATAATAATAATAATTTCCATTTATATAGCGCCTTTAATGAGAAGGTGTAACTGGTACTGTATGTATGTATATTGAGCCAAATATATGAGACAGAGTTATAAATTCAATTAAAGTCACTATAAGACAAGGATGTTCACTCCACCATGTGAGACTATTAAAAGTGGAGACATGTGAAGGTCGTGTAGTCAGGAGACAGAGGAGCATCTTATTCGATGTCCTTGTCCAGGAGAAACCAACAGGATGTTTGCTGCTTTTTGATTTTTCTTTCCTAAGTGTGCTGCAGAAGTGTGCTTAAAGCCCAGAGGTGGGCAAATGAGCTTAAACCAATTCTCCATAAACATAACATTTCTTTGAAATAATGACTCAAGTGGAAGTTGGCTAAACTTGAGTAGGAGTGAAAAACTATGAAGTCCAAAAACTGCTCAGCACCGAGTTCCCTGAAGAGTTTCAGCAGAGCATCCAGTATCTGTGAACAAAAGTTTGGTAATCACTGTTATTGTCTCTCTAATTTATCTGAAATGCTAAAGTTCAGTAGTGGGAGGTGTGAAGTACGGGTGCTGAACCAACAGGACAGAATTAAATCAAATGTAAAATTGAACAGACTGCTAATATAGAAGTGAAAAAAGTAGAATTATGTGAGTAAAAGTAGACGTTTTATCAACTCTGCTCTCAGAAGTCAAAATCCATCAACGCATCACCTCAAAATCATGTAACTGAGTAAGAACAACTTCCCTGCTGGAAAAATAATGAATGCTTCATTGGGAGAGACCAAGTGTTTCCTGTAGCACTTCCTGTGATACTGAGACCTCACTGGACAACCATCAAATGCATCTAGAATCAGTCACATTTTAAATGACTAATATAAAGTCTAAAAGGGAGCTAGTGCCACCTCATGAAACACCAGGACACGGCTGAAGTGCCTTTCAGCAAGGAACCTAACCCCCACCTGCTGCCCGGGTGCTCCAGATGATGGGGCTGCCCACCATGTCCACCATGTGTGTACTCAGTAGTGCGTGTTGACTGCACAGATGGTATAAAGGCAAACGTCAAATTCCTGTGTATGTAACACTGTGTACCCTTTAGTCACCTTAACAAAGCCAACAGAAACATAGTCAGCAGGGTAGTGTACCCTAATCTCTGACCCACACATCTGAACCCACACGGTCACGTCTGAGCACTTCAGCTCACTTACTCAAAGTCATTTATCCATCCATCCATCCATCATCTTCTGCTTACTGCTGATCAGGGTTGCAGTGAGTCTTGTACTCCTTCACCGGGTACAGGGCAGAGCATTCCACTCAAAGTCATTCGCACATCTAAATTAAAGGCCTTTAAAGGCATCAAGTAACACAAAAGCCACGTTACTCTGTGCTACTGGTGTAGACACTGGTTACCTGGACAATAACAACTCTGAAAGCTAAGCTACCCACATAACTACTGGTTTACAGCATTTACACTGTCATTTATTCAGACATTTGCCAAAAGCAAGCGGAATTTAGGACGTTACCTGGCATAACGTGGCTCAGGGTTTGAGGCTAAATCCTGCTGTTATAACAAATGTGTCCTGTACTCTTTGTTCTTGTGGCACATCTGGCAGGTTAGAGAGCTCAAGATTTTTCAGAAAAGAGTGATGCTTTAGTGATGACTCTGAAAAAATAAAACCACGGGGATTGTCAAAAAGCCGCGGCATATGAAACACCTGCTCACGGCTTAGCATGGTTCCCCAGTGCCGCGGCTGCATGGGTTTATTGGCAGTTCACTGGAAGAGCTCCAGGCTCATGCTGTCACACACAAGGCGTTCTTGCCACTTATTTTCCTTCACCTCTGTGTACTTTAGCTTAGCATTGAGCTATAAGGATGCACAGCCTATGCATAGTGTACACGCAGGGCATGTACATACACATCACCTGGATTTAACATGCTAAGCCCATGTATGACACTGAGTTTATGATGGAAATAAACAGAAACAGTGCATGGGAAGACTACAGCAGGCCAGGCTTATTACTGTAGATATCAGCAGTTTGTTATTAATCGATGTTGATTTTAATTGTTTCATATTGTTGAAATGCTGCTTAATGTGTACTTTTAGCAATCTGGCAACCCTTGTCCTATGATCCCAGTTATATGACAGTGCTGCATCCAGATGTGTAACTGTAGTACAAAGTATAAAAACTGGGATTCTCAGTGAATTGTGTTCACAGTTACATCATCACATCAACCAGTCTTACCTAACTAACTAGCGGGCTAACATACAGGCAAAAGGTTAATACAGTGGTAACCCTACTTATGAGCATCCATACTAACGAGTATTCCAGTTAACGTGTCGAGATCTCAGAATATTTTTGTTCCAGGTAACGAGTAAAATTCCAAGTAACGAGTAGCCTAAATTAGTTCAAGTATGCCAACCGCTAGGGGCGCAGCGGTCGTAGCATCCCCTAGATGCTAGCGTAGAAGAAGAGGTCAGTCATTACCTTTGACCGCTGTCCAGTGAAAGTGAAAGTGCTAGTGAAAGTGACACAAAGACAGTAAAAGGTAGTGAACAAGAAAGTTAGATACATTTTACTTTTACTTTTCATATGATAAGTGTAACCATGCCATACACGTACGCCCGTCCTCCTGTCCTCCTTAGCCGCCAGCCTACACGAGCACCGTCGTCTTCTCGTTTATGTTTTAAAAACCCATATAAACACATTATTTACATATTAAAGTATACTGTATATTGGCCGGCTGACACGGATTAATCAGTTTTATATGTTTAAATGTATGTATTTATATGTTTTATATACATCCAGCTAACGAGCAAACCAGCTAACGAGCAAACCAGCTAACGAGCTCGGCTCCTGCACGGATTAAACTCATAAGTAGGGTTACCACTGTATTACAGTTGTAAATAGACTACTGTGGCTTATCTCTTAGCTTTGTAACATGAGCTGCTAGTTATGCTTATTTCATTCAGTTTGTGATGGATCGTCAAATAAGCTGCTGATGAGATTCAACTTATTTTTCAGAATTTTAATGTTAAAACTGTTTTAAATGAATGATTTTTCTTCTGGTTTCTTAATGTATTAAAGTGTGACCGTGTTTTACAGAATTCATAATGCAGAACATATTTTATGACATTTAGGTACATGCTAATGGGTCAACAGTCCTCTTAGGGGACAATAACAGTATGATAAGTCTACATCATTAACATATCATTATATATCATGAAATTACCATCTGAGTCATGTGAAAGGCTTAAAACCCAAACTTTGTGCATTACTGAACCCTCACATCTAAGCACACAGGCAATAAACTAGGCACATTTATCTAAACTAAAGCAGCAGTACAGGTATTACTGAACTCTGACCTTCTGCACAAGCTAAGAGTCAGAACGATATAGTCCCATCAGACTCTGTGATGCCTTCTCACCTCTGTAATAACTGCAAGAGACACTTAGATGAGAATGTCATTGTGAGGTGAAAGAGTCAAGGCCTTATTTACTATGAGATATGAAAAGAGAGGAAAGAGCCTTTGTGCTCCCCATCCTCAAGAGAGGGCTGCAGAAGGCACACAGTGAAATGAGAGTGTAGGGCTCATACAGATATCTGCATGTAGAAACTAGTCAGCCATTCCAGGGCTGAAAATATACAATAAAAGAGCCCAGCAGTGTTGGGCAAATACGTTTGCACATACAGTCTCGATGGATGCTGGTATTTTGCAAGGTTCTGTATTGACACCCATCCTCTCAATACTACACTTATAGCATCACTGTTGTGGTACAGACATCTATTATAGCCTAATCTACACACTGAACCTATCCGGATGAGATTCATTTTATATGTGATGCTGTGGAATCTTCTATGTGTACTCCTCTGTGATTTCACTGCTGTCTGGACCAGCCATGTCAGTGTCTTTCTCCTCCTCCCCTGAGAATGTTACAGGCCAAATTATACTGTTTTCTAACTCAGCAGCTCTTTGATAAAGTCCAGTCCGGATACAAATCTGTGGTTTTGGTGGATTTTTCAGACATGTTGAAATAAATAGTTAGAAAATGGAAATGACACTAGAAAAGTGTTTTGACTGCTGCTACGAGCCAAATTTACCCAGCGGACACATACCAATATTAAATTTTTCAAACGTTGTCTAAGTTCTTGCAACATTGCTACAACGTTGACAAGGTAACATTGACATTTGGTATAAAGTTTACTTACTGACAACACTTAAACATTATGACTCTGCTCCACAGTTCTGGTTCAGTGGAGGAGCTGTGTAATATTACCAGTAGGTTGTCTGATTGTTCTAAAATGTTGTTAGACAAGGTTGTCACAACATTTTGAGGAATTATACCAGTTAGTAGGAATGCTGATATTGATGATAATGGCACTCTAAACTGAGCTCTTTAAGTATTACTCCACCACATATATGTAACCTAGCAACGACCTCAGCATCCCCCCACCCGAGACAGTGTTTATCTCAAAACACAGAAACAAAGTCAATATAATACAGTAACTCCTTTTAATGTGTTTCCAGCTCAACTGAAGAGCGAGTATAAAGAGTATAAAGAAGTCACTTTTAGTACATCAGCAACAATGAAGTGAATCTACTTCTACCTGCAGCTTCACTGAGTTAAGAGCTGAACTTAACAGAGATATGAGTGAACTGATCAGCTGTAAGTGTTTAATGACAGACTTACAGTTTACACCAACAAGCCACGTGTTTAACATCAGTATTTCTGTGTTTACTGTCTGTATAATAAACAGTTACAGAGGACTATTATGACTGATGTACAGTCTGATGCTGATGTTGGAGTGGAGTGTCTGATAGAGGAACTACTTTACCTTGTGGAAGGATAATAAATCTTTTTTCTCTCCTCTTTATCTTTAAATCTAACAGTAAACAGTGATAACAAAACTGTGGTATAATCACTATAATACGCTGGAGGGTGGTGCTATAATGTGAGATATTGGTGGTGATGTACTGATCTACAGTACTCGGCCTGCAGCCTCATGCAGCAGTGCCAGTATCTCACATTATAGCACTCCCTCTTGTGTATTATTATTATTGCTTAATTACATTTCAGAGATTGTATTTGCAGTGTAGTCATCAGCAGCAGCATTAGCTATTAAGCAATTAAACTTATAATATTGTTATAAAAACAAAAAGGCTTTGTATAATAAAGGATCAGAAATCAATGAGATGTGAAAAATCAAGAAAAATACAATTTGGTACAGTTGCTGCAGTGACTGTACCTGCCAGCATGAAGAACAACTTCTGATGAGTCAACTGAACATTTTCTGAACATTTTGCAAGTGTACAGATTTAAAGATGTATCATACTTTTTTAAAGCCTAACGAGGGACTGTGGCTGCATATGAGTTAGATACTGTATATACATGTGCTGCTTTCTATGTAACAATGTATATTGTTACGTACAACAATCTGTATAGTCCATGTCCAATAAACAATTTTCATAAAATCTCTCAGAAAAGTGAGAATCAGGCAAAAAAACACAACATATGTGCTGTTTTGTTTACGTTTATGTCACACCCCCTCATGTCTAGGCATTGTGCTCACCTGTGTCTTGTGATTCCACAGCCCTGGTTGTGGAATGTTATGAGCCAATTATGTTTGGTTTAAATGTTCCCTCGTGTGTCACAGTCTTCTTCAGCCAATGTAAGGTCAACATGTCATATACTGTCAACAAAATCCTCAAAGCGTTATCACAGTCAAAGTTTTGTTTCATAATCAGGAGCCTTTGTTTTCTTTTAATAAAGATGTTTTGTCGCACCCTACATACAGCTCTTTCACCCTTTTTGACAGTAGTACACAAGTTGTGTTAACCCATATACTTAACTTGACATAATGATGTGATACAAATAACAAACACAAGACACAAACAAAATATGTATTGACATCTATTAAGTATAGTTTTGAAAATGCAGCAGGAATGTACCGTATGTGAAAAATGAAAACGGCCCTTAATTGACCCCCTGAGGCACACCGCAATTAACCACTGTGTAAGAACATATTCTCAAATGCTCAAATGTATTTAAACAAAATTGCACATGTAGTTGTCCCTGTGGTGCAGTTCTTGATATCAAATTTCATCTAATGTACCACATACGTTCAGATAAACTCTTCAACACTCCCCTACCGTGCATAATCAGAACATGACAAAGTACTGTTACAATCTTTAGAACCACCTCAGATCATCCATCACCCTGTGGTTCCAAGTAATCATACAGCCGATCTCCTCGTTCTGTGCTTCTCTTGTATATTCTGCCTCTCTGCTAACAGCAGTGCACCAGCGCTCTTGATGTTAAACAGATGAGGGGGTGCAGATCTTTTGAAGTCGGGTGGTGTTACATACCAAGGCTCCCTACAGCCGTATTCTGCTAGCAAACCTCAGACATGCCAAGCAAACAAGCCCAATTCTAAAGAAGAGCATGATGCCACCCTGACAGGCTGTATGTGTGCAAAGTTGTGCAGATTATGCACTTTATAGCCTTGTTACAGTCAACAAAAAATGGGCAAGAAACTGTCTACATAGTGGAGAATGTGATAAAAAAGCCATTCTTATTTTTATATGGAAAAATGTCTAAAAAAGGAAACCGGGGATAGTTTATTCTTGAAAGCTTTCTGCTCTCTTTGTGGTGTGTTTGCATTTTGAGAACTTTTTTCCTTCACTTGGCTTCTTTTCCAGCTTTGAAACTTCTGCACCCCACCAATCCTCTGGCAAAATGTTGACAATGAATGCCTGCGGAAACGAATCCAAGGCCTTTTCCACTCGTCAGCGGCCTACTGTAGTGTTTAGGCCCAGGGCGGAGGCGCCTGCTTCTGAATCAGTGGCAAAAGGCAGGCAGTAAGAATAACCTTCATAAGATTGTCAGCTGTGTAGCTCACTCACTCTTTAGCCAAGAACCAACCCTTTTTGCTCTTCCTCAGGGTCCTCATTTGCCCTTCCTGTTCATAAATCTTCAGTTGTTCCAGCAAACTGTAATGACAACAAATCAACACCTTAGAACCCGCTTGTGCCACCACTTGTCAGGCATATGGCACCATGGGTGCCCTTCATAACAGCAGAGAATGAGCGTTCCTGCACAGCAGAGTCCCCTTCCCAAACCCTGACACACACTCTGCAATCTTTTCACAGCAAACTCTGTTGTTACTTATTTATAGCAACACGGCTCCCAGAGGGCCGGCGTAATTGAAACCAAATGTAGAGTTGGAGCAATGTGGGGAACTGGAGCAACAGCCGTGTCTGGCCAAAGAAAGAAAGAGAGGATGAAGGAAATTTAAAGAGGGGAAACTCTTGGAACCCCTTTGTGTTGCAACTGTGAGACATTTTGGCACAAGGCCTACCTGATCCATCTCTTGGCTTCGAATTAATAATCTCAGATCACAACTCAACGCCCAAAATAAAGCAATGCACTCCACGGCTCTGAGAGAAAGAAAGCAAGAGATGAGTCCACAGTGCAGCCAAGAAGCCACTTAAACAACAGCTGAGTGGAGCAGAAACAGCAAAACTTCCATGGAGACAATGAGGCAGCAGTATTATTAACAAAGCCTGGACTTGGCTTCCTCCTGCCAGTGACCACAAGCCTGCAACAGCAAACAAGCAAGGAGCCAGTCAGCAGAGCCCGGAGCGAGAAACTTACCATCCTGTGCTGCGCTGTCCCCCTGTAGTCCCCCCGTGTGAATTCCCAGGCAGTCAGGGTGTGTCAAGAAGATAAAACAAGATTGAAGCTCCTCTAAATCGCTGCATGAGGCCTTGTTCTCTCGCTCTCTCTCATTCTTTCTCTCTCTGTCTTTGACAGACTCCGAACAGTCACTTTAAACCCCTCCTTTCTGTCAGCTTTTCCAATAACAGACGGGTGGCCAAGTCCCTGCCCCGCGCCTGGAGGAATTTCCTGGACTCTGTGTGCGCAGCCCGTTATCCGGAGGCCAACGCAAAACAGCCACCACGTGAGAGAGAGAGGGAGAGAGAGAAAGAGGAAGAGAGGGGAAGAGTGTGAAAGGGAGAGAGCAGCAGCTGGATTCTGCACCACTCCGCTCGAGCCTGAGTTACAACCCCTCTGGTTCCAGGCCAGATTTGGAACTGGGAGACACATGTGGGGAAGGCACGGCAGGGCGGGTTTCTCAGTGACCCCCACTAGAATGTGTGTGTGTGTGTGTGTGTGTGTGTGTGTTTATGAGTCCCTGGAGCTGAAGGAATGGGAAAAACATATTCCCCCCTTAATGTGCCTGCCTGGCTGGCAGTATGGAGGGAAAACGGCCACAAAGCCTTTTCCTGCACAGCACTTTCTTTTTCTGCACGCATGCATGAAGTCGTCAGGCTGATGAATAACAGTAATCATTGTTTAGCTGCCTGCTCAGGGCCAGTATTTTAAGTGACCACCAGGGTTATATGTCTATATGTGTACACAGACTTATACACAGAGCTGCTTCTCAGTTTATCAGCCATTTAGAATTTTCTACTTTCTCACAAGTCCTGAAGTCAGTAAAGAGGAGCAAGACAAACAAATGAGACATCAGTAGACCTGCTCATTTATTTATATTATTCAGGAAAATGACCCAATATTAAAAACACTACTGTATGTGCATGATATTGTTTCACTGCATTTTAAATCCATTTTGGTGTCTCCCTCACATCCTCCCTCACATCCTCCCTCAGTGTGGTACAGATGATGTAAATATATGATTCAAGCACATATCCCTTATTCTAGTGATTAAGAGTGTTTATTGAGGTCATTTATGGACTAATATGTCCTGATCTAGTGTATACAATGTGTATTAAGTGTGTTATTTCCTCTTTTTTGCTGTATGATATCCTGCAGACTCATGTAAACACTACCTTACCCAGAAACATTTAAACATTTACCTCCTGAATGAGTCAAATGTACTCATATAGTCTGCTACAGAAAGACCAGTTACTGAAAATTAAATGACCCCCTGGTCAGTGGAGCTAAAACAGACAATGAGGACAAGGAGGTGGTGTTAATGTAAACATAACCTGCTCTGCTGAACCTGTGGACATGAATGTTTACCTGCAGATCTTATACCAAAAACTTCATTTGAGTTTTATCTCTAGATGTTCAAAATGGTTACATATCTTCTGGGTTCTTTTCAAACTGCCACACCTGATGCAGCCAATCACAAACAAGCTCCTAAAGAGGGGCAGAGATCTACACACAGTCTTGTGAGTAACATCTTAACAGATTCAAAAACTATAATAGTTTAATTCATGCCTTTTGGGTTTGCCTAAGCGTGTGTGTGTGTGTGTGTGCTTGTAGAGAAAAGAGTGAGGGAATTCCCAAAAAGGCTGCATGTGCAGTGTGTTTGTATTGTTGATGCAGCACTGCAGGAGAATTTTTTTGTTTTGTTTTTTTGAAAGAACAAAACAAAAAAAAAAAGCCCAATATTTTTCAGTTTAACATAAGTCTCGTGAAAGCAGTCACTTGGCTTACACGAGGTATTCTGCTGTGTTGTGTGTTATCTGAATATTTTGACCATTTTTTTCTTTGTTATGGGTTGGAAAACAACCAATTAGAGTCAGAATGTGGAATGGGGATTTACAGGAGGGCCACCATTTCCATGTAACCTTGTTGGAGGAGGGAATAAAATGAGCTGCTTATTCTAAACCTCCTGCACCCTTATCTTTTTTTGGGCTCAGAGATGCTGCTTTATTTATATATGTGAATTACAGCCGTATAATTCATGAGGTTGTAATTTATGTGGGAGTTTAGTTGGATCGCATGCTTATGTGCATCTCTTTGTGTTTATTCTACAGCAGCTTTGTGTATTGTGGTTGTGCAGTAATACAGAAGTCTGTAACAGTGATGCTCGGTCCAGCACTAGTGCATAACTTTGGTAAACAATCTGGTAACTGCAATAAATATGCAATTCATAAGAATGGCAAAAAGAGAGCCCTCAGAACAAATTAAATTACTGCTTATTCACTAACTTATTTACAGTCCTAGTTTAAACCGACTTACTTAATGAGGGCAATAACGTAGCAACTATACAACACCCACAGTCCCCAGCCAAATGAATGGTAACAACAGGAAAAGCGCCTGCACTGTATTCTCCATGCTAACAACTCTCAGACCAGGTCTTCTAAGTTCACACTGGAGGAGCAAAATGGCTCAAGAAAGAAAACAAAGGGCAAGCACAAGATCGGGCCAAACAAAGAGGTCAAATCATGCAAGTTACTTACTATGTCCAGCACCTCCAGACTTGTAACAAGTGTGGTGATGTTTTCATGTCTAGAATCAAGCGGATGTTCCTCCTGACCATTAGTACAAGAGCATCTGCTATTTCTAACCACATGGCATCACAGGAATAAGAGCAAATTTGTAAGCCAGAGCCTGTTTTAGTCTATTAATTTAACAGCCCAGTCTCAGTCCAACAGCTACCCCTGCCATCAGGTCTAAAATACTCCCAGCAAAACTGCCAATGTGTTTTATCCAAATGAATTTCTTTATTGGGTTTTAAAGGAAGCGCTGTCATCTGTCCTCTACCAGATGCTGCTTCTAGTTAGGGCTATTATCAAGAGACCTTTCATGCTAGTACCAAGCTATTAGCCAGTATTAAATGCTAGCATTATTAGATGCATCAGAGTTGATTATTTAGAGTGTTGTAATGATAGACCTGCTGGTTGTTATCACTTAGATAACTTGCCTCATTCTTATTCATTAACATCTGCTTGAATGGTAGACTCACGTCATAGCTATGCTAACTCCACAATTGGTTGTAGCCATAGCACCACTTTTGTTTCCGAGGCGGTGGAATGATTTAGAGCTGGGAAGAGATGCTGAAGTTGTGATGCAGAGGACATAAGATGTGGAGAGTGAAATTGAAGAGGACACGTTACATAAGGAGATTGGGGGAGGGGGAATAATCAATGTGCTCGGCCGAGATAGCGGCTTTTATTAAGCATAATGGAATCTGTTCTGTTTCATTACGGCCATGGCACCAGAGGGGCTCCTGTTTGTGTTGTCATGCGGTCAGTGGACCACATGGCCTTCCTTTAAATGGCAGAACCAACGTGTGACCCATATTTCCTAGCTTAGAGTTTGTGCCGTTGAAAGGGCAGATCTTCAGAATGTTTCAAAAGCTGGTTAGGCATCTGAGTATTGATTTGCTAATACAGCAAGAAAGAGGCAATGAAAAATCATCTTGACACGGGATCAGTACTACGACCTTCTTGGGTCTCTTGGGACCTGGGAGTTGACATTTTGAAAATCCTGCCAACAAATTGAGGGTGAAAGATGAACTTATGGGGACACAGTGTACTTCCCACCACTACATGCACTCAAAGCAGCACATTAACATAGAGAACGTGCTGGAAATGTATGTGATATTTAATGGGAAAGACGGTATAACGCTGATATGGGTTTTAGCCCTATTCAAACATAGCAGACACTTAGGGACCCCATTACTCATAGGTCTGATAACATACAACATAAATATACAACATAAGTATGTGTTGATATTAAATAATCAATACCAACATGCAAATACATTTGTATGAACTATAACTGGCTATAGTAGAGTGTGTCCGTTTTTATTAAAATACCACATTATAGCTGCAGCTGGTAACTGCAAAATTTAACAAATCCACTTTCAAAGACTCTCCCCCTCCCACTCCACTGCACTCCAGCCATGCCACCAAAGATCCTTGAGGGGAGCTTCCTGCAATGTGAGCACATGCTGTGATTGACACACCTCTTGACTCTGATTGGTTGTATTGATTCAGTGATGGTGGATTCTTGCAGATGGCATTAGTTAGATTATTTGTCTCATGTACTACTGTCAGGACAACGTGCCTCTTTAAGCAAATATGACAAAAAGTTATTTTTGATACAGGTGACATTTTAAACTAATGATGCACTGAATCTGAAAATGAAATGAAAAATCATAAAAAAACTAAATAACAAAACTATAATAAACCAATTCCAGGGGCCTCTTTCTTTTCTTTTGCCTAGGGCCCCAAAATCACAATTTGCCTCTGGTATAAAACCACTGGTTTTTAAATAAACAGGAAGCTCCTGAATTAGTGACAAGATATAACGCACCCTGAGGTGGACTGCATCATGAACACGCATGTGACTGCTGCCTCCCTGTCGACTTTTGAGGACACAGTCACCCAGTTCTAAGCAAACAACTCTGCAGGGAAGAGCTGCTATTAGCATCTGTTAATCAAAGTCCCCCGGCACATCAATCATTCCTCTCAGCTTTTTTTTGAGGGGGAAACATATTGCTGCTATTATGCAAAGCCACTTTTCTAGGATAGAGGCAGCGATTGTTCCTCAGAGCTGTGAAGGATCAAAATGACAGTGCCTGCCTGGCAAGGATGTCTATTCTGAGGGAACTGTGTGCGAGCGAGGCAGAGCGAAGAAAGCAGGCCTATGAAAAATGCCCGACAGTTCACGGTAAGAGAAAGCCCTGTTAAATGTTCCTTGGCACTGTAACTATTGTTTAACTGCTCAGTGAGTCAGAAATGAAAGGGCCTCTTTGTGTGGACTTGATTGTTTGCAAGGGGGCCGGTGAGTGATTGCAGTCCAAAGGGATTGGAGAGCGCTCTCAGGCCGCGAGGCATGTAAACAGACAGCACACTCTTACACACACCAACAACACACTTTGTCATTCACTCTTACTGTCCACGTGTACAATGTTCTCATCAATCTTGTCTGCTCAGCGTTTATGGATTTGAACATTTATTACACCCACATCCGCCATTATTCTTGTCTGACACCGACTGCAACACCCATCTAACATACATGTCTCTCCCTCATTTATGTCCTGTCTATCTGTACCACCTGCACACACTGGCATCTTAACATTGGCTGGCTGTGAACATGCAGAGACACGTGGGACCAGCTTAGCACCATGGATCTGAGATGGGACTATTGATCGGTGAGCAAATAGCATCTTTGGCACTGAATCTGCTTGGCAGAAGTCAGACAAACCTGGCTATGTACTAGTCAACTGCCACATCTACAAGCACTCGGTAGGTAATTGAGGACAGAATGGCGGGTTTGGGGAGAAGGGGAAGCGAATGTTCACAAATGCTCAGGAGTTCTAGCTGCTTTGTAAACAGGAACCCTGAAGGGAGACAGGGATAGGCTAGCAATTATACTCCTTTTATGCCCCGAGTTCACCCTGGAGAGTTTGTTGTGTAGCCCGCTGACATGCACTAGCACTGTGCTGGTGTGCACTCTGCCGCAGAGCAGGGTGGAGATGTTCTACTGAGTGTGACTGAATGTGGTGCAGGTAAAGGATGTGGACGGGAGATGCACTGCAGGAACAATGGTCCAGTAGATCAGTGTATTATGTGAAATGTGTTTAACATAATGAAGTTTGTTTGCTGTGTTAGTTATTTTAAAATGTTTGGTATAAAATCTACTTATTTTATTCATGAAACACATGATCATCTCATTTGAAAATTCTAAACCTACATCCATCCATTATCTTCTGCTTAATCCTGATCAGGGTCACAGTGAGTCCCCCACCCCTCGCTGGGCATAGGACTGAGCTTTATAAATTATTGTAGCCAAGCCCAGGACAGGGTTCCAATCCATCACTGGGCACACACACAAGGACAATTTAGAGTACCCAATTCATCTGATCTCCATGTTTTTGGACTGTGGGAGGAAACTGAACATGGAAACTCTGCTCAGATGGGGACTTGAACCCAAGACCTCAGTGCTGAGAGGTGAACGTGCAAACCACCAAACCACCATGTATGAATAAGAAATAATATAAATAAGTTACTTTCACATTACAAGCACTTCCTGTATGTTATTTTTATCTCAGAAAAGCTTGCACAGAGAAATCCTGTCTGACCTAAGCTCACTAAGGTTAGAAATTTATCCTGAGACATAGAAATACGTTTAATATGAGTTTGAACTTGTACAAGCTGGTAATGAAAGTAATGAGAAAGTAGCTAATGCTAGCTAATGTGTTGGAATGCATGTTGCTTGGTGTTGGTTAGCTATCAAACAACAAGGTACAGTAGAAACTCAATAACCAGTTATATAGACATTTCTACTGGCTATAGTCCCCTCCCAAAGCCCTCCCCATTTTCCCAAATGTAGTTCAACGACCAGGATGTGTTGACATTAGCTAGAAATTCTGGTTCAGCAAGTGTATACCCAACAATGACAATGTGTCAAATCACATCAAGCTGTTAAATATTCTCTGACTTTTGATTTCTGACACTGTAACACACTTATGTACAGAAATGGACACTAACATAGCTAACATAGCTAGTATGCTACATACATAGCTGGTAACATATCTAGTGACAGTAGTACCTTCTTGAATCTTGTAATTTTGTCAAAAATGATCAGAAATTGCACCAAGAACCAAGCAAACCATCCAGAAGTCTACCTGTTACAAAGCCCTGAGGAAGCAGCTGGCTGCCAAGGCCACTGGCGGTATGACAAAACCCCACCCATGGTCTGGGACAGCCACAGCCTGATGGGACCTATAGTCTCTCCTACTCAAGTTTTGGCTCTTAGCCAAGGGGCCTCCGTGGCCCAGTGGTTTGGTTATGTGACCCGAAGGTCACCGCTTCAATTCCCTGGCAGGTCAGGCCTGAAGTGCCCTTGGGTAAGGCACCTAAATCTCAACTGCTCAGAGCTTCAGGCACATTTGCTTACTTCCCCCTAGTGTGTGTTCACTAGCATATATGTGTTTATTTCACTGTATGGATGAGTTAAACCCAGAGCTCAGACTCCTCTGTGTGCACGTTGGTCAA
>BRDA01076508.1:0-17129 GCA_036984385.1 Crenuchus spilurus | reverse complement strand
AGCAATCACATCATCATGGCTATGTAGGAGAAGGATCCGGGTACTGAAATGGCCAGCCTGCAGTCCAGATCTTTCACCAATAGAGAACAGAGCAATAAAGAAGGCCCAAGACGATTGAACAGTTAGACACCTGTATTAGACATGAATGGGAGAGCATTCCTATTTCTAAACTTGAGAAACTGGTCTCCTCTGTCCCCAGACGTCTATTGAGTGTTGTAAGAAGAATTGGGGATGCCACACAGTGGTAAAAATGGCCTTGTCCCAACTTTTTTGGGATTTGTTGACGCCATGACATTTTGAAACAACATATTTTTCCCTTAAAATGATACATTCTCTCAGTTTAAACTTTTGATCTGTGCTTTGTGTTCTATTCTGAATAAAATATTAGATGTTGGCATCTCCACATCATTGCATTAAATTTTTATTCACAATTTGTTTAGTGTCCCAACTTTTTTGGAATCCGGTTTGTACATCAGTATCACTGCAATGTTGAGAATGATCCACCACACAAAAAATACCTGCTTTGTGGTGGTCATTTGAGGGTCCTGTGCTTAGAGGAACAGTTTGAACAAAGTGTACAGAGAAACAGATGTAGGCTATAATTGTTGAGCTGCACCTAACTAGTAAGTAGAACTGATAAATTGGACAGTGGATGTAAAACAAGGAAGTGGTTTCAATGTTATGACTGATTTGCATTTGATTTTACATTCATGTCATAATTGTCTACTTATTGCCTTACAGTCCTTGACAAAAATAGCTTGTTATTAAATGGAAGCAGTGCTGGGGTAAGGAAAATAATGGAGGCCAAAATACTGAGAACTATACATTGTGGCACCAATTCATACAACTTGGGATATATTTTGTCATGATATCATTGCCAATAGTCAGTGGAAATGTTAAATGCACACTCTATAACTTCAAATGAAAAGATATGTGAGGTGTGTATATATTTTTAATTTAACTCACAGTGTGAGCGCTTTAATAATGGGCTTTGATGAGATGAGAATGGAAAAAAAAAACTTTACAGCATGATGGCCTTACAGTAATAGACCCAATGCTTGAATTGTTGCACTTCAGAAACAGTGCTGTAGTTCTGTATCCTCAATTATGTCTATATTAACCGCTTTCACCAGAAAAATAAAAATAAAAAACACTACCACAGTACATATATATGAAACATACTTGCATTAAGAGAACACTGCATGATTTTGTTTTATATTGCACATCTTTATACTGTTCACATAATTTTTTTCCAGTGGATATATGAATGTGAAATTATACATGTTGTATGTAAAAGGTATGAAATTATTTTAAATGTATATTTCATAGGTTCTGAAGGCTGAGAGCTTACTGTTAAATGGAGAATGGATTTGTAAGGCATGAGACTATTCAAGTGATGTTGGAAATAAGCTGTATACAGATGTTTTTGCACTGGTGGAATATAAATACACTAGAAAGTATCGTTTAAAATGATGATTGTATTGTCTTGATTTGTTGGATGACTGCTCAAAAATATCTTTATTTATTTTACATCATTTATAAAACTCATATACCACAATAGCTTATTATTATTATTATTATTATTATTATTATTATTATTATTATTATTATTATTATTATTCAGAATCAGAATCAATTTATTGTCAGTGCACAGGTACAAGTACAAGTACAGCGAAATTATCATTATTACTACTATTATTATATTTTCATCATTTCAAGAATTCTATAATTTGCTTCACCAATCCTGGAGGTATTTCACAAAGCAGGATTTATCTCTTTACCCAGGTAACTAACATCCAAACTTCAACTTGTTCAATGAAAAACAGCACAAGGAATTCCTATTGTATAATCTACAATACTGGACTTATGCTATCCGGATAACTTAGAAATCCTGCTTTATAAAACAACATCCTGGTCCACAAATTGCTTGATGTTGCATCCAATCTCAGAGGATAGTGAATTTTACTACTGAGCTGTATGTATATAATAATCAGTGGTGGACAGTAACAAAGTACATTTACTTGAGTACTGTACTTAAGTACATTTTTTGAGTATTTTTACTTTACTTGAGTATTTATTTTTTGGTGAACTTATGACTTTCACTCCACTATATTTCAAAGGCAAATACTGCACTTTCGACTACAATACATTTCTAGAAAGCTTGCCGTTACTCGTTCCTTTTGGATCAGAATTAGGGTTGAGCCAGAGACTCGTTTCAGACGAGTATCCAGTATGGATAAAGCATTGTTGACGAGTAACGAGCAAGATAGTATAACTTGTCAATATCCTTGCTTGTGCTGAAGGAAAATCCTCATTGGGTAATTGACTGTCTTACTGATCTGTGATTGGCCAGTCACACAGAGCGCCCACCCCTCCCTACACAGACACTGCAACCAGAGTTCTCTGCTGCCACAGTTGCCAGGTTTGTGGTTTTCACGCCAAATTGGGCTTGTTTGAAAATCCAGTTGCAGGTGAAAATTAATGGGTGGCGGGGTGCGTTTTTTTAGGCTACTTTTAAAAATTACCACAGCCACCAAAAAACAACAAAAAAGTGGGTGTTGCCTTAGATTACGTCAACACGGTGGCAAACGTACAAGTCGACACTAAGGAAGATTGATTACAACAATAAGAATGAGGAGAAAATAACGACAACTAAAGGAAGGCAGCCATATAAAAAGTTTGAAATGGAGGAGCCCTTAAAAGTCACAAAAAAGGAGAGAAGAGGACAACAGAAAATTGCAGTTAAAATTGTGTACGCGTGAGCTTGAGTGAAATTAAATAACAGATGGAAAGAACTGTCCAAAAGTTCATAATAGCTCATGTAACCAGAAATCACAAGCTGATGAAAATAATGTTAACAAAGAGGATCAGAGGAGAGAAGAGAGTTCAGAAGGATAAGAACAGAGATGAGTAAGTAAAAGTAATTATTTTTTTTTTTGCTAGTATTGTTACTATTAAATGTTCTTGACTGGGATATAAAACTTATAAAAGAACTAATAAGACACTCATGTTACCATATTATTAATGACTTTAAGATAAATAGCAATACTGATAATAAATTCCTTATAAACAAAATTCTAAGTCGTACACTCATAGTTGTTTTGCCATTTGCTTCAAACGTGACAGACATATATTTTGGGCTAGTTTAAGCTTCTGAAGTTTTAGTTTTAGATTGTTTTAGTTTTAGACTGAATTTAGGCTGGATATTTTTGTTGGACCTGGCAACCCTGTCTGCTTTACCGTCTGCTTTCTCTTAGTTTGGTTGGTGATATAAAATCATTTGGAAAACTTTGCTCGTACTGAACGCAATGCTTTTGAGGAGAATACAGTGAACAAAGCCGACATATAAACAGTACATATAGCAACTTTTGATCAATCCATATTAATTTCAGACTTAAAATAATGTACAGATTTAAGCCCCACCCACTTCTGGATAAACCATGCCCAATTCCAGTTTAGGCCCCACCCACTCCGAGTACAGATAAGGATACATATAATTTAGATGGTTGAACAGATACAGATAGTGGTGTACTCGCTCATCCCTACTGACGTTTTACAGGTGGTGTAGACTTTTTGTTGCAGAGTAGTTCTACATATCAATACATTATCAGGTGGTTTCAGCAAGTTACAAGGTTCTGTAAAAGCATTCAAATCAATACAGCAATGTACTGATATTAGAAAATATAATTTGCACTTTTGAATACTTGACTATTTTTAAATGCATGTACTTTTGAATACTTAAGTATTTTCAAAAGTACTTCAGTATTTTAACTTGAATAAACATTTGACTGAGCAACTTTTACTTGTAGTTGAGTAAATTTAGACCATGAGTATCAGTACTTTTACTTAAGTACTACAGTTGAATACTTTGTCCACCACTGATAATAATAATGCATTAGCTGTCCTCGACAAATTAGCTGTTATCACCAACCACTTATGTTTTTTTTTGTTTTGTTTTGTTTTGTTTAGTTTTTTTAAACAATAAAAAATGACTTTTCTAATAAAATGATTACATCTGTATATTTACACTGTAAAACGAAGCATTTGTAAGCTGTCTATTAAAAAAAACAAGGAAACATTTTGCATTATGAGAATTTTATGGTGAATGATACGAACTTAAAACAGCAGCTAAGTGTATTACAGATTTTGAGCCCAGATTTCACAAAGCAGAGTTTCTCAGTTTAGCCAAGTATCTTAAGCACAAAGTCAAACCTGGTCAGTGGGAAAAGAGCTGCAGGATATTTCTTATGTGACAATCCTCAATGGTGGACTTAATAAAAAAATACTGAGGGTTATATCACAATGCAGAATTTTTCAGTTTAACCAGGTGATTTAAGCCCAAGTCTAAACTTGTCAAATGGGAAGAGCAGCAGGACATGCCTTTTGGAGTATTCTTGTTGACAGGCTTAAGCTATGTGTCTAACTTAGAAATGCTAAGGGGTATTTCACAAAGCAAGATCTCTCCATTTATTCAGGTAAATTAAGAGCAAAGTCAAATGGGAATTGAGCAGCAGACATTTTTCTAGTAGGATTAAGAGTCCATTAACACAAACCACTAAGAATAGTGGAGCACTTGTTAATTATTATTGAAATAGTTAACTGAAATGTGTGTACAGTTAACCAGTGTGGACTACATGGCCAACTGGGAGTGCTTTCAGGAGAGTCCTGCACTCTCCCACTGGAATGGGCTTCACCCTAGTCATCTAGGTTCTGCTGTCCTCTTTGAAAACATTGAGGATTTTCTACGCCAGACATGATTTATCCCATAACGCAAAGATCAGGTAAGTAGATTATACAGCGAGCAGGTAAATTATTTTAATAATATTCTTACAGATAATGGCCATTTGTCTGCCCATACAGTGGTGAGTGATGTATCTGCAATGCTTGCTCACAGAAATATAAACACTTGTTGCAGTATCAAGACTATGCTTATTTGCAGCAGTAACACACAAATAAATCATTAAAAAATCATACATTGTGATTTCCGGATTTTTTCATTTAGATTATGTCTCTCACAGTGGACATGCACCTAAGACGAACATTTCAGACCCCTGCATCATTTCTAAATGGGAGAACTTGCAAATTTGCAGGGTGTTCAAATACTTATTTTCCTCACTATATGTCTGTGCCATATAAACATAGAAAATCTCAAACATTGTGCTCCAATAACTTAATCACTATTAAACTACCAGAAATAGAATGCAGTACCATCCCCTCAGAAATAAACCTCAGCCTACTCAATATAAGAGCACTCAAAAGCAGTCATTATGAATGAAAATATAATAGAGCAGAAGTTTGATATTATATGTCTTAGTGAAAGTCAGAAATGATAAATATCACTAAATCAAGCCACTCCAACAGGCTTTAAATATGCTCACAGCCCCAGATTAATAGGCAAAGGGGGTGGAATATGTCATTTACAGAAATAATTTAAATATTAACCAAAAGCATGGCTACAACTTTGAAATGATGTACAAGAACATAACTAACCTAACCACAAATAAGAACACAATCTCTTTAATAATTATTTACAGACCACCAGAGCCCTATTCAGAATTTCTAAAAGATTTTGGTGAATTAGCTGCTAATTTAGCCGTATCCTGTGATAAAGTCATAATGTAGGAGATTTTAACATTCATTTAAAAAAAAGTGATGATCCATTAAAAAAGGCATTCACTTCAATCATAAATTCTGTTGGTTTCACCCAAAATCTATCAAGTCCCACACATTATTGTAATCATACCCTAGACATAGTTTTGAACTTGGGAATTAACATAAAAAACTTACTACATCAATCATCAGCAATCTCAGACCTAAACTCATACGAACTAAATTTAGATTATAAAATATGTACATGCCCACGCTACAGTCTAAAGCACTTAATAACCTCATCTACAGCCCCCAAGTTTACTGACATCATAGACCTACTGATCTCAGTGGCCCATCAAACCCACTGGAGCTAGACAGTCTAACTGACTATTTAGATAAAACACTTTGATCAACTTTAGATAATGTGGCACCACTTAAGCATAAAAGACTAACAGAAAAAACTTGCTCCGTGGTATAATGAAGAAACATTTAATTTAAAACAAACTGTAAGGAAATTGGAGCAGAAATAGTGATCAAGATTAAGATTAACCAATTTTCCAATGTTCACACAACGGAATTTGACTTCCGCATTTAACCCATTTGTGCAATAAAACACACACACACACACACTAATGAACACACTAGGCTGTGAGAATTTCGTGCCCGAAGTGGTGGGCAGCACTTATGCACCGGCGCCCGGGGAGAAGTTAGGGGGTTAGGTGCCTTGTTCAAGGGGACTTCAGTCATGTCCTGTTTGGGGATCGAACCGGGGACCTTCCGGTTGCTGATGATTGATGTAGTAAGTTTTTAATGTTAATGCCCATGGTCAAAACTAAGTCTAAGTCAACTAAACTAGGGTGACTAGACCTGAGATGATAAAAAAGAGGACACATCAGTGTGTGTGGGGGTGTGGGGGTGTGTGTAATGTAATGTAATATTCAAATACAAAGACATTTTAAAAAAAGTTGTACGCTAGGGGCATATAGCTGACACATATGAAAAAAGAGCTTTATTGGCTCTTAACAACACTAACATGCAGAAAAAGCACTGGCCTTAAAGGCTATTTGAACATATTTGAATATTTCAAATATGCAAAAACAAAATTATCCATTGTGTACATATACATATATTACACATAAGTATAATTTTTGGGGGGTTCTTTTAATTTCAGTACTTTGCACACCACCATTCTTCCAATCAAAATACTGACTGAGCAGAAGGAATATTTTCATGCTCCATGATTGCTGCCATCAGTAGACACACCACAGTAAGGAATATCGAAGTGCCTCTAGAGCAGGGGTCGGCAACCTTTAACACTCAAAGAGCCATTTGGACCCGGTTTTCCCATAAAAGAAAACACTGGGAGCTGCAAATACTTTTGACATCTATAATGAAGACTGAACACTGTGTATACAGTTTTTTTGTTTTTTGTTTTTTTTTTGGTGCTTGAACATAAATTGTATTATTATTAATGATTAATAAATATTGACAAATTATGATTTATATTTTATTAATAATTACTAGGTACTATTAATAATATGCTAATAATAGCTATTAAACATTATTATGATTAATAAAATGCAATTTATATTAATCATTAAAAAAAACATTATTACATATTATTTAAAAATAATAAACTGTTAAAAGCATGTAGCATAAAATTATCACCCAATCCTTCACTCCAGCTCATTATCACCAATGTTACACTTATGTTTGGAATTAATTATACCTAATTTTTGAGTAAAAATAAGCAGAAATTCTGAATTATGTTGATAATAGTTAAACTTAGAGGCATGTAAATGGATGGCTTATCACATACTGGTAGACACATGCACACAGACACACACTCTAATGTTAATGTTAATGAATTTTAATATGAAACCTCTGATATTAAAATACGTCTAGCTGACGTGACACAGGCAGAACAAACGCTCAACATGTTAACAACTTACAGGTGAAAACTGACTGCTTGCCAAATTGCAGTCCAGACTGTTTGAGGGAGTGACAGCGGCAACAGCCAATCACATGTTAGCAAGAAAGGCAGAGCTTGTGGGCGGCCTAAAGGTTTCAGATTGAGTTCTTGGATTTCTAGGTTATTCTTAAGTGAAATCTCTAAACTTACGAAGAATCAGGCAGCTACTGATCCACAAATCCCAGCTACCCACACCAGCAATGATTTTATGGACTTTTTTAACAACCAAATTTTAAATATAAGACAAACAATAAATACCACATTATTAAATCCAGTTTGTCTGTCTTCTGATATAGTTGATGTAGATAAAAAGATGAATAGAGGCTTTTGATCGACAGCCAGAGCAGGAGAAACTCGTCTACTTGTCAAACCGTACAACCTGTACACTTAACTAGGGTGACCAGACGTCCTCTTTTGAGACTTAAAAAACATGTTCAAACTAACTAACATACTGTACAGAAGTCATATATCTGTAAGGTCGTATAAGCAGCCGGTATTAAAGTCAATAAAGTGATAAAGGCTGTTCCTCTGAAGATGTTAGCTAATGCTTTCTTAACTGTTTTCTTTTTATTCTTTTAACTATGATTAGGTTTTTTACTTGTTTTATTACTTTTACAGTTTAACATGTTTTTGTTGTACTATTTTACCACCATAACAGAGTCAATTTTATTGACTCTGGTTTAAAGTTTAGATATTAAATGATGCTGCTCTGACTCTGGGTTTTAATTTCTTAGTAAGCGGTCTCTTGTCCAACAGGTACAGTGAAGGTGGTTGGTCAAAGTGCGTTTTGAGTACTGTTGGTTAAAGGGTCTGCTGCAAGTTCATTTATTGTGTTTTACTTCTTTTTTCCTTTCTTTTATTTCATATTGGAGTTGGGTGCTGGGGGGGGGGCATATCAGGTTGTGAGTGTAGAAGACTGGGACAATATTACTGAGTGTGAGGTAGTGTGTATTTGAAGTGAGTTTGCAGTGGTGTGCAATCTTGAGTGGTATGAACTGTGTGGCACTGGTATGTGTTTGCTTTTCACTGGGGATTTTTATCACACTGAATTAAGTAGTGTTCCAGGTTTTAGACACACAGGTTGTGTGCATTAAGTGCCCATTCAAGGTGTTTGTTTTATTTTTATTTAAATGTTTTTTTAATCATCATTATTCCTGTGGTCAGCCACTCTAAATAAAGATTGAGATACTCTTAAACAAAGAACTTGTGTTTGTATATACATTTTCCTTTTTTTTTTAGTTAGAGCTCCCCTTTGCTCTAGGGATAATCCAAGGGGTGACATAGTCTGGCTTACACATATTAAGGGGTCGCCACAGTAATTTTATCAGAGGAGGATGGATCCCCTTTGTAAACCTTGGTTTCTCCCAAGTTTTCTTCCTCAAGCTTCAAGGGCGTTTTTCCTTGCTGTTGTTGCCTTTTGCTTTCTCAGGTTTTGGGTTTTGATCCAAATTGTCTGATGCTAATTGTGTAAAGCTGCTTTGTGACAACGTCCATTGCAAAAAAGCAAAATAAAAATACAATTTGATTGATTGATTGATTAACCAAACTAAAGGAATATGAGAATATGAAGATATAAGACAAGATGATATATTAAAAATAGAAGAGGTATTAACTATTTTGTCATTAAATCTTTTTCAGAGCATGAGAAAATCAATTGTCTATGCTCTGCAAGTACAGCATGAATATCAAATGGGGGGGTTTCTTGCATAAATGTCCTTAACAAAGAAAGGATATTGGGGCTGATGTAAGGAATAATAATGCCGATCTGGAGCAGGTGCTGTATCTGGGGCAGGTGTTGTTAAATAGGCCATACAGTGAGGAGCTGGCAGAGGGGTCAGAGGGGCAAAGCTACTCCATAGTGATTAGCCAGTGCAGGTGGAGTGGCAGCAAATGTGACTCCTTCATATAAATAACAGATACAACCTGAACACAGCAGCCATGAATGCATGACATTAATTCCAGCCACTGGAGTGAAAAGCTAGCACATCTTTCCCAGTGTGACTTACTGATACAGTGTAGAATGCTGGGAACTGAACCTCGGTCATGTTACTCACTATACTATTCCAACCACACACACATTATTATTTTGTGATGTGCAATCTGAATCAGTAAGGACTGGAAATAGCCTGCATTAGATCAAAACAAACAATCAGAAGTTGAGAGATTTATTTTTATTTTGATATCTGGGTGTGTAAAAAAAAAAAAAGTCAGATGTGATGTCTGAGTGGCTCAGTGGACTAAGGTGCTGTCACTATGATCTGAGGATTGTGGGTTTGAAAACCGTTCCTGCTGCTTGCCATTGGCAGCTGGGGCCAGAGAGAAGAATTACAAGAGTCAATTGGCTACCAATCACACTAGGAGAAAATCAGATTTAATACAAAAAATACAAAATGTCAGATCAAAGTAATGTATAAAGCAACCAGCTACTACTTTTTTCCCCTTTACTTTAAGTTAACTCAAATGTCTAGTTCTCACAGCTTTTAGTGAGGAACACTAAACAGTTCAGTTTACATACATAATAAAATACAGTTGGTTGCCCCCATTTTTTTAATGTTTCCCGCTTCCCTCAATTTGCAAATTAAAAAGAGGGGTCTGCAGACTGCATGCTTCCTTCTCTCACTCCCAACCACAGAGCTCTGTAGAGGGCAGGATTTAACTTTATGAGCTCCTGATGATCATGCAATTACAAAACATCCCAATTACACTCTCAGAAATAAAGGTACGTGAGGGTACAAAATCTGTACTTTGAAGAACAAAACTGTACCCCATCAGTAACTGTACCTCTAAAGGTACATGTTCGAACTTGCACAGTACTATTTTGTACCTGTGTAGGTACAAACTTAGAAAAGTACATGAATGTACTTATGAATGCTTCACTCTTTTTAAGATGTATCATTTCCATTGACAACAAGTCAAGTAAAACAACAACAGATGCTTCTATGAAACATGTAATGTTAAATTGTTTACCAGAAGCATATCTTCTCCTATTTTTTTTATTTTGTACATTAAGGGCAGGGGTCTACAAATGTGTAGAGGCAAAAAAAAAAGTACTTTACATGGACAGATGTAATGTCAATGAACAGTGTTTTCACATGAATTGTTAACATTTTCATGTTTTCATTTATAATATTCCAATGGCTGAAACTTTTAATAAACTACAATAATTAATAAAAAAAACTTTCTCCCTATTACATTTTTAAAGGTACAAAAGTGTCACCTGAAAGAATAGAAAAAAGGAACAAAACTGTCATATTTAAGGTACAGTTGATTTTGTCACTGTGGCAGTACCCTATGGGAACTTATATGTACCGTTTGAAAAAGGTACACCATTTGTACCTGCAACCATGGGGTGGGAAAGGTACTACTTTGTCTCCAAGGGTACAAAATTCTTCCCTTAAGGTACAAATAGTAAGGGTATGTATTTGTCACTATTGATAAAAGTACACATCCGTACCCTTGAAGGATACTGCCACAGTGACAAGCGATTGTACCATTATAGGTACAGAATGCTACCTTTTTTTCTGAGAGTGTACATTAATTGTCTTTCAAAGCACCCCTTTGACCTCTGCACAGTCCAATGTATGTTTAGAATGGTTAGAGCTAAATAAACTTGGAGCTAAATATTTCATTGGCACTTCAAAATGGGCAGCACTGATCAAGCACAAAGAGCTTTCAGCTGTCATATGATTCCTCTCTTTTTCATGTTTGAATCAGAAAATGTAGAAAAACTAATGAAACATTTTGAGAAAGTTAACAAAGGTATTAGATAGATGCTGGACCTGCTGACAGTTTCAGGCTTTTAGCTTTTTTAATAACTGTGCACTAAAACATTCAAACATATTCAAAATGCCCAGTTTCAGTTCACAGAAGATGATGGTTGAGTTTTTTTTTTTTTTTTTTTGCATGGCTATGTAAAAGTCTGTACTGTAAAATGACTGTACTGTACTTTACTGTAAATTTACAGTGAAATATTCTGGTAGCTTACTATATCCCTGAGATACACCAGACTGCTGAAGATTATGGTGCATTCTGAGAGATACAACTTAAGGTTATCTATAAATAGTTTACTATGTAAGATTTAAATTAATTATCTGTTATTTGCAAAGCATGTCGGAAAGGTTGTTTCTCATTTATGCAGTTTCCTCAGCATTCATTGAAGTTTTCTCTGTGTTAACATGTTTCCTCATTTACATCTCCTTTCACAAGTTTTATTGTTTTAACCTGTCACTCTTACTGTATAAACATGTTAGAAAGCATTTGACATGTTTCATTAATCTTACAATAGTGTTTTGTGTTTCAGTTAACTACATCATCCAATACACTGGTGGACTCGGGGGGGGGGGGGGGGACTGCACCCTCTTGTGCACCTGTGGTCAAAACAATGTTGCCAAAGTGCCCTCTAGATTGGCAAAAAGTGCCCTTTGCCCTGTTAGCTGCCCTTCACATGGGAAAAAATATTGAATGGCCCCTTTTTTGTGATAAATGATGATGGTGTGCCCTCTAGAGCAAGAAAGATTGATAATCTGTTTTAATGAGTCCTCTTATTTGCTTGCCTTTCTAACAGAAAAGTGTGTATTAAATGTTCTCCACTGCACCCCTACTATAGTGTCCCAAAATGAACGCTTTTCAGTAGAGAAAAGGCAGTGCTGTATAGGGTTCTACAATTGTACATGATGAAGTGCCCAAGTACGTGCCCCTCTTAATCAGCAATACCCCTCCAGTGGGTAAAATATGCTTATTTTATTTTTTTTCCATTGCTCTTCAAACATCCTGAGTCTGCCACTGATCCATTAAGTCATATTTGAACAGATGTTTGGTGCCTGCTGATTAGGGGCTTTTATGTACATGAACACATCTACAGTAGAATATTGAAGTACAGTAGAGTGCTGTATATAAACAGTACCTAACGTGTGTAAACATAGAACTACAGTGAAATGGTACAGCTAACTGCTGTAGGTTAAGAAATTCAGTAATATGTGTACACCCCTCACATTTCTGCAGATATTTAAGTATATCTTTTCATGGGACAACACTGACAAAATGACACTTTGACACAATGAAAAGTAGTCTGTGTGCAGCTTACATAACAGTGTACATTTATTCTTCCCCAAAATAAATAAATATACAGCAATTAATGTCTAAACCACCGGCAACAAAAGTGAGTACACCCCTTAGTGAAAGTTCCTGAAGTGTCAATATTTTGTGTGGCCACCACTATTTTCCATTACTGCCTTAACTCTCCTGGGTATGGAGTTTACCAGAGCTTGACAGGTTGCCACTGCAATGCTTTTCCACTCCTCCATGATGACATCACAGAGCTGGCGGATATTTGAGACTTTGCGCTCTTCCACCTTTCACTTGAGGCTGCCCCAAAGATGTTCTATTGGGTTTAGGTCTGGAGACATGCTTGGCCAGTCTATCACCTTTACCCTCAGCCTCTTCAATAAAGCAGTGGTCGTCTTAGAGGTGTGTTTAGGGTCATTATCATGCTGGAACACCGCCCTGCGCCCCAGTTTCCAGAGGGAGGGGATCATTCTCTGCTTCATTCATGAAGCAGGGAGGGGATCATTCATGTGTCCCTCAATGAAATGTACCTCCCCAACACCTGCTGCCCTAGACCATGGCATTCCCACCACCATGCTTGACCATAGGAATGACACACTTATCTTTGTACTCCTCACATGATTGCCACCACATATGCTTGACACCATCTGAACCAAACAAATTAATCTTGGTCTCATCAGACCATAGGACATGGTTCCAGTAATCCATGTCCTTTGTAGACATGTCTTCAGCAAACTGTTTGTGTTCAGACGTCAGAAGAGGCTTCCTTCTGGAGTGACAGCCATGCAGACCAATTTGATGTAACGTGCAGCGTATGGTCTGAGCACTGACAGGCTGACCCCCCACCTCTTCAATCTCTGCAGCAATGCTGACAGCACTCCTGTGTCTATCTTTCAAAGACAGCATTTGGATGTGATGCTGAGCACGTGCACTCAGCTTCTTTGGATGACCAATGTGAGGTCTGTTCTGAGTGGACCCTGCTCTTTTAAAATGCTGGATGATCTTGGCCACTGAGAATGTGAGAGCTGTACTACAAGATTGAACACACCTGCTCCCTATGCACACCTGAGACCTAGTAACAGTAACAAGTCAAATGACATTTTGGAGGGAAAATGACAAGCAGTGCTCAATTTGTACATTTAGGGGTGTAGTCTCTTAGGGGTGTACTCACTTTTGTTGCCGGTGGTTTAGACATTAATGGCTGTACATTGAGTTATTTTGAGGGAAGAATAAATTGACTCTGTGTTATAAGCTGCACACAGACTACTTTTCATTGTGTCAAAGTGTCATTTAGTCAGTGTTGTCCCATGAAAATATATACTTAAATATCTGCAGAAATGTGAGGGGTGTACTCACTTTTGTGATACACTATATATATATGTGTGTTTGTTAGAGTCAATTTGACTATAAATGAATCACAACCAAAATCGGCCACAAAAATTAATGATCAGTGCAACCCAAGAAACAGTGACCGTATCTTTGTCTTTGACATACACTCTTTTGTAGTCTCTCGAAAAACTGCAGTTCTGCTTGAATTTCAGGCATAGTACTATCACAAGATTGAACGTTAACTCCTACATAGCACTGAACTCACTCATTTCTTGCTGGCAGAAATTATTTAGCCCTGACTTGCAGTTTAGCTCAGTGTGCTCTGTTCTATAAGGTGCCACCATGCTGACTCAGCAACAGAGCCCCAGCCTGCAGTCCTCTGTCTGCAGGATCCTTCAGATGTAAGAACTCTGCAGCTGCTACTAGGTAAGCTTTAATCCACATGATCTATGATCTCACATAACAAGTCAGCAGAATTCCTCACCTGTGCTTGCACAGAGGTTTATGAGAGCACATTAAACATTGCTTTGCTTTGCACTGCAATTATGTTGTCACCAGCATCTGGATGCTGAAAGGAAATCTGATGGTTTTTGAATGGACTTACACTTTTATTCAAGTCGGGACACATGTCGAATGACACCGTTTTTTGACCTCTACACGCAACATTCAAATATGTTCTGTACATTTTAATGCATAGTTTCTATTTAATTAGATTTAACACATTAGGGGAAAAATAAAGCACACGTTATTTAAGGTGCCATTTTTGCAAAAGCAACATTACTTTTTTCCCCAAATAAATGTAGATTTATAGAATAAAAGTAAATGTGCACTAAAGTCACATCTAAACTATTAATCTTTTATGTACTTCCTATTGAAACTGGTGTTGACATGTATTTTTGAAACAATTAAATGAAATGCATTACTCCTTCAATGACACTGAAATGGTGCTTTTTAAATGAACATTAATAAAATGTGTATAATGTATAAATCTGCAGCCTAAAACAATGTGGTTGTCATGTGTTTGTTTTTTTGCAAACCTTTCTTATACCTGTCCATATACATACTTACATCCAAAATCTCACAGAATATTTACTAGTACAATTTTTACTCAAAAGTTTATGAAATGTGACCATTTTACCAACAAAAATAATGAAAACAACTGAATAAGCATCATTCTCTTCTTCATATTGAAACAAAAGTTGTAGGAAGCACTCAAGTGCATACAACACACACACACAAACACACACACACACACACACATTTACTTACTGTTTCTGAATCCAGCAGTTTTGTTGATTTTCTGACAAAGAAACAAAAAAAGATGCAAAACTTCACTCAGACGAGCTTCCTCTCAGGCCTTGGTGTATATGCTGAGAGAGAGAGAGAGAGAGAGAGAGAGAGAGAGAGAGAGAGAGAGAAGAATGCAGCATTGCACTCAGATCGGAGAGCAGAGAGACATAGGACAGAGACAGAGTAAGGCATTACCAGAGCAATGTCATCTACTTGAAATGCAGGTGTGTCCAAAAAGAACACCTTACATTCTCTCTCTCTCTCTTTCTCTCTCTCTCTCTCTCTCTCGCTCTGCTACCATCACTCTTGCACTACTTTCCTCTATCCCAAACCATTTCCCCCACCCCTCTTTTTCATCCTCCTTTAAGTTTTGCTTCATCGCACTCCCTGTGCCAGCAGAGTTCAGTCAAACTTCTCTCCATCACTGTGATTCAACTCAAGGATCCAAGACTGTGCATCCATCATATTCAGGTCTAAGTAATTGCCTATTGTAAGCCATATTTCTAAAACTAAATCCATCACTGAAGTTCATCTTGGGAGCCCTTGTGTCCAGAGCCTTCCCTAAACTCTATCCACAAATTCTTGATTCATTGCTGCCCAGTCATTCTCTGCCTTCATCTGTGCCTGTGCTTCCCACTTACCATCTCTCCTCCCTCCAATCCACCTCTCCTGTTCTTTCACCTATTTCCCTTTCATGCTCTCTCTCTCTCCTCTCTCTCTCTCTCTCTCTCTCTCTCTGGGTTTTTTTTTTCACCCCCCCCCCCACCTCGCATACACACACACTAACTGTGATATGCTATACCAAGGTCACACTGTGAGGAGATGGTGTACATGCACATGTACATGTGTTAGTTGCTGTGAGTATTTACTGCATACAAAAAAGTAGTTATCTCAGTTTTTAGCCACATGAATCCATCCCTAATGCAAACATGCACATATGCTTGACAGAACTGGGTTAAAGGTACGATACACACCATGTAGCTGTACATTACACCCATAACACCAGAAAAAAACATCATCCTCATTATGTCTGTCCATATTTACTACCGTCACTTGAGCAGTATCACTGCCATGTGCAAGTCTGAGATTAACTATGCCGTTATCTCTGCATCGCTGCACACTCAGCAGATCTGAATGGAGTCTCCGGAGGCTTCAGATTGTAAAAGCAGCTGCAGTATAACCTCAGAGGGTCCTGCATTCAGAGACTGCGCTGCACTGAACTTCAGTCCACCACGCAGCTGCTCTATGTTCCCAATGGAAAGGTCACTGGAGCACTGCCATCTACTTTGCTTCTGACATGCCCTGTGACATGTAAGCACAAAGTTATTACATCTAAAGCCTATGAAGTCTGACCAGCAAAATGTTGTGCATTTCAATAGTACTGTTTTAGGAGAAATCTACCCTCACTTTAAATTTGTCCTGAGCAAAATATATTGGGCATATTAAGCAGCAGTGTTAACAGTTTGTGCATTAGTTGCAAAGCATCACAGTGTGAACAGTTATGGTTAAGTACATTCAGTCATACACAGAATATACAGTAAGGTGATCAGATTTCAGCAACATTTTCAGTTCAGAATCAATACATCATAAAACTTTTGAACGTTTTCATCTATGACACTTCCAGTTTCATGTATTTTGATCATGGTAACTGTTACTAATAACTTTATCATGGTAATATGGTAACTTCAGTGTAATAAACTATAATGAAGGCAGAAATTGGATAGTAAGTAATTTTGTATGTTTGTCTCAAAATTCACAAAGCACTAAGTCACATACAGATTATATGGCTATGGCTTAGAACAGGTGTGCCCAATATGTCGATCGCGATCTACCGGTCGATCTCAAAGGTAGTGTGGGTAGATCGCATGGCATTTAAAAAAATAGA
>BRDA01076503.1:5392-25582 GCA_036984385.1 Crenuchus spilurus | reverse complement strand
CAGGAAATCTCTGCAGAGGGTGGTGAAAGCTGCACAGAAGACCATTGGAGTCTTGAACTCCACTTAAGAACACACACACTGCACTGACACTGACACTTTATTACACTTGGTCACTTTAACTTAACTGTATGCTGCTAATATTTATTCTTTAACCACTCACTCATAAACTGCTGCTAATCTCCCCACGCCATGCTCACTACTCTGAACATTGTACAGTCCAAACTGCTGCTGATATGACACACTGCTATGCATAGTGTACAGTCTATATTTACATGTAAAGTCTATTTTATCTGTATATCTGTATGTACCCACAAATACCTCCTATTTAATCTATATTTATATTAAGCTGCTACACTGAGTAAAACTGGTACCTTGAGAATGCAATTTCATTCCACCTCATATACTACATGTGATGCGAATGACAATAAAGCTTCCTTGTATGCTTGTATCCTTGTAAATGTGGCACTAGCCTAGACTATATTACAAACATAGCTTCCCTATAGCCTTGCTTCCCTCTCATGGATGGTCAATGGTTACATATTTCCACACATTAAATTACATTTAACATTTAACATATTTCTGTTATCACATCCAAAGTGATATAAACTTCAGTTTCATTCCATATTTAATGTGGAAAAAATTCCAAATAACACAACACTGCTGAAGGTCATCTACTACTCTTTTTAAGTATGGTTGGTGAATGAGGCCAAAGTGTTATCCCTTACCAAAAACAAGTATACGTCAAGTACATGTTATTAAGTATACTTAAGTATAATAAAAGTATTTCCCTAAGTGTACTTTTATTTAGCAAGTACACTACAAGTATACTTACTTGGGAGTAAATTGGAACACTTTAAGTTCAAGTACTTAAAAAGTAAACTGGAAGGATGCTCTATAATTAGAGTAAAATTATAAAATTATAGAGTATCCTTCAGTTTACTTTTTATGTACTTGAACTTAAAGTAAGTATACTTGTAGTGTACTTGCTAAATAAAAGTACACTTGGGGAAATACTTTTATTATACTTAAGTATACTTAATAACATGTACTCGGAATGATATTATATTATTCAGTATTCATAAATACATTTCATCATAGTGTCCACTTGCAAAATTTTGAGGAGAAAATTTTTATTTTGTGTTAAATGTGAGATTTATTGTAGTACTTTAAATTCTGTTGTATAAAAATAAGAGGTAATATTTAGCTCTGCTCATTTTTAACTCTTAAGTATCCAAATATTGTTGCACATCATGGGACACAATTGAGTTCATGTTTATTTATGATAACACAAAGACGTTTTAACTGATGAGGAAAAGCTAGCGTATGTGACTCACTCCCACCTGACGGAAGAAGTCGGTCAAATAATCAGATTAATGTGGAATCACAGCTTACAGGAGCTGCATTTCAGTGACATATAAACTGGGTGGTGCCAGAAGGTACAATGCCCGCTGTACAGTAAGGCTTTCTGGCAGTACCTTCACAGTCATAAATTTCCTCATTCTATCATTTTTCTCTTTCTTCTTCAGAATAAGGAACTGTTGTAAGGTCTGACTAGTAGAACAATAGCCGCTGGAATGTTGCAGGTCCACCAGAAACTTCAAGTCGTTTCTTATTGTGTTCTTCCTTCATGCACCCAGTGCTCAGACCGGCTTTGTTCATCTGAAGCCAATGGATTCCAGACATCGCTGCAAAACATAAAATGGCCAACACTTCTTAAATGGCTCTTAGAACAGAAAGGACATGAAAAGATTGTCAGAACTTAAAATAATTGGCCTGAAATTGAATGTTACCCCATGGCTAGTCAGTCAAACAGGACTATAGCTTTGAGGCTAAAAGCTGTACAGGTGCAGCTCAAAAAAATTAGAATATCATTGAAAAGTTCATTTATGTCAGTAATTCAATTAAAAAAAGTGAAACTCATATATTATACAGACTTATTACACACAGAGTGTCTATTTCAAGTGTTTATTTCTTTTAATTTTGATGATTATGCCCAACAGCCAATGAAAACCCAAAAGTCAGTATCTCACAACATTAAAATATTATATAAGACCAATTAAATTATGTTCAACACATAAATGTTGTTCTACTGAACAGTCTGTACAGTATATACACTCAGTACTTGGTCACGACTCCTTTAGCATGAATTACTGCATCAGTGCTGAGGTGGTATGGAGGTGATCAGTCTGTGGCACTGTTGAGGTGGTATGGAGGTGATCAGCCTGTGGCACTGTTGAGGTGGTATAGCAGTCCAGGTTGCTTTGAAAGCGGCCTTCAGCTCATCTGCATTGTTGGGTCTGGTGTCTCTCATCTTCCTCTTGACAGTAGCTCATAGATGCTCTGTGAGGTTTAGCTCAGGTGAGTTTACTGCCCAGCACAGTGATACTGTGGTTATTAAACCAGGTGTTGGTACTTTTGGCAGTGTGGGCAGTGCCAAGTCCTGCTGGATAAATGAAATCAACATCTCTATACAACTTGTCATCAGATGGAAGCATGAAGTGCTCTAAAATGTCCTGTTAGACGTCTGCACTGACTTTGGACTTGATATAACACAGTGGACCGACACCAGCAGATGACGTGTCTTCTCAAACCATTTCATTTGAATTGATTTCATGTGTAAATAAAGGTCCCAGAGTCTGGAGGAAGAGTGGAGAGTCATACAATTCAGTCTGGTTATATGAAGTCCAATAAATAGAAATAAACACTTGAAATAGACAGTCTGTGTGTAATAACTCTGTATAATATGAGTTTACCTTTTTGAACTGAATTGCTGACATAAATAAACGTTTTGATGATATTCTAATTTTTTGAGATGCGCCTGTGTGTAACTCAACCTATTTTTGTCTCCTGGATAACCTTAATGATCTAATCTTCAACAGAAGGAAGTTCGTTTAAGATTCATTAAGAATGTAAGACAGACAGATGGAAATAAAATTAATGAATTTTGTGAATTTTGCACCAATTTTGGTCAAATACAGCTTATATTAGTCAGAGTATTTTGTGCTTAGTGTGCCAAGAAACACTTGAAGACGATTGTGTGAAATCATTCTGTGAATGACGGTGAGAATAGTTCTTATCAGATCTTTCTGTTTGTTTTTTTGGTTCTGACTTCTGTGTGAAGACTGAATACATCTCAGGAATTAAGATCACATGTCTGATGGTCAATTTCAGTTTCTCAGTATTTTTTTTGTGCTGTGACAGCTCTTCTCCCTAAGCTTCAGCTCCAGGAACTTCAGTCTGACTGCTCACATAATAACACAGCAATCACTGGAATGTGGCCGGACCAGTACATGCTCCAAGTAGTATGCATTCCTTTCCACCTTTGAAATTGATTGTGCTCTACCTTCATTCACTCAGTGCTCAGACCGGTTCTTCTCAACTGATGGAATCCAGATCTGCAGAAACACAAAGTGTTGATAGTCTGTCATTAAGCATGAGTAAATTTTTTCGAGGTTAGTCTCGAGTGAGAAGAAAATGAAAGTGAAAGTAAACTTCATGTTGTCCACAGGCTGCTATTGGTGTTCAGCTGAACCTCACCTGGTCCCTCAAGACCAGCTCCATAAGTAATAAAGCCCAACAGGGCCTCTAAGAAGACTGAGGAAAGCTCATGGGCCACCTCCCATCTTCACCACCTTCTACAGAGGAACCATAGAGAGCATCCTGAGCAGCTGCATCACTGTCTGGTTTGGGAATTGCTCTGCATCTGACCGCAAGACTCTCCAGCGTATAGTGAAGATGGCTGAGAAGATCATTGGTGTCTCTCTTTCATCTCTCATGAATATTCACAACAAGCATTACATCTGGAAAGCTCTCAGCATTGTGGAGGACCCATCACATCTTTCGTATGGTCTCATCACTCTGCTGCCTTCTGGTAGAAGATACCACAGCATTCAGACCCTCACTGCTAGACTGTCTCAACAGTTTCATCCCTCACGCTGTCAGAGTCCTTACCACACACAGTCTTGCTCTCAGCAACTAAATATCACTATACTTTTAAAAATATATACTGTCCCAATCACTACAATGCAGTGGTGCCTTGACTTACAAGCTTAATTCATTCTTTGACCAAACTCAATTTGCTCATATCAATTAAATTTAACCAATAAAATGAATTGAAATGCTATTAATCCATTCCAGCGCCCCAAAACCACGCAATTATTTTTGTTATGTATTTTTAAATAAGAAAAAAATACTTTATAAATAATAAAAACTGTAGAAAATATAATAACACACTTAAAGCTACAATTTATTACTAAATGTAACTTACACACTACTCTATGCTACACTTTATCACTAATCTTCATTGCTACTTTTTTCACTTCACTTAATCTTCTTCTTCTTCACTGACTTTTGCCTTTTTCACCACACTTTCCTCACTGTCACTTGCAGGGAATTTCAGTAAAATCCTGTCAGAGTACAGTTTTTTTCCTTCCTTTCAAAAATGCACAACCTCTTCTTCTCAGCACTAGTTTTGGCACTAATTCACACTCGCTAATGACTCCTAGTGATGTGTAAACTCATTAGCTTGTAACTCTGATCTTGGCTCGCATCAAAAAATCTAGCGAGTGATGGCTCATATCTTGCAAAAATTGTAAGTTGATTCACTCGTAAGTCAAGGTTCTACTGTATTTCCACATTTGCACAATTACACATTAAATGTAACACTAACTGCAGGCTGGAATTTTGCTACCTGCTAGACAGTCACTCACTACCATGTGGTACTGTCCTGGTCCTGTCCTGTAATGTGTTTTAGTATAGTCAGAGAACGTGTACTATAGTATAGGTTCTGTACTATTGTATGTTTATTGTATGTTGTCATTGTACTTGTGTTCTGTGTTGCACCTGGTCCTGGAGGAATGCTGTTTCATTTCATTATGTATGTATGTACACTTTATGTAGCTGGCATGAAAACAAAAACCTCTTGAACTCTCTTGAACTCTCTGAATTTCTTGAAACATCACCACTGTAATCCAACCCCTGGAATGGAAGGAGGTGATTGGAAATGTGCACTTTTATTAGTAATTGTTTTATAAATTTGCTATTTTTGTTACTTTCCTTGTAATCATTTACAGATCGTCAAACTTTATTTTAGTCATGCTGGGGTAAAATTACCCAACATAATATTCAAGCAAGTGATCTAATCTGAACATTTGGACATTTGCTCAAACACTACCTGAGCTCTGTTTTTGACACTTGTGAAGTGGCTGTAAAAGGGGTGCAATAGTGTAGATTTTGTCTCAACATTAGTAGAGACACAAAAACAGATTTTTGAGGGCAATTTTAAAACTCATTATGATGTTACCATGACCAGTTAAGTTTACTTTCAACTCTCTGGAGTCTGAGGGTATTTTTTTTTTTTTTTTTTTTTACAAATTACACTCATCTAAAATATTTTTTTTCCAAAGTGTTATACATGCTTTAGTTCAGGACAAACTCAGCAACAACAGTGTCAGAACAGTAAGAGTGTCATAAATCTATATTCTGATTAAATCTGCTCTAAACTTAGAATTTTCAAAAACCTGTTTTCAGATGTGCTGATATATTGTAAAAAAACACTCTAAACATTTCTAGCCAAGACTTTTGAGCTCAGAACTGAATAAACAGAGGTGTTGGCTGCACACAGCTCATTACAGTTTTTAGACATTGTATGTGGTTTTATTTCTAAAGCTTAACTAATGTGAGGTGACACTCTGTTTTCACTCATTCACTAACCCTTCATTGAATATTCATGAGATAGGTTTGAAACACTCAGGTGAGTGTCTTTGTTTAGTTCAGATTCCACAACCAGTAATCCACCAATGGAATGTCCAGAATTACCAAGTCATTATCTTATCAATGACAGATTGGCATCATTTGGCGGGAAAATAAAGCGCAGCTGTCTGACTCACTCTCAAAAACTTGTTTCTGCTTATTTAAGCTCCTCTCACAAATATAAAAAATATATTTAAATTCGACTTCCATATATTTGAAAAATAGACCCTTTAAGGTTTCCAGGGTGTGTTTAGTTTTGTTTCTAGGATAAAATCTTACAGAGTTATGTAAGTGTTTTTTTGGAATGTTGATGAGTGCCAACTCCAGAGGGTTAAAGATTATATTTCCTGATCATCACAACTAATTTAATGAAAATGCATCCTTTTAATTCCAAACTATAATTCCTAAATAGTATGTGACCCGAAACACTCCCTCAGCCTGCACTGCATCTTTCGCCTGCTGCTGTGTTCCCTGCAGTTTATACAAACACATTCATCAATGGAGATCTAATCTAGAATCTAGAATTTCTAGACTCCTAATAAGATATTTCTACACATTTTATGTTTAGTCCTGTTAGCAGCCTGACTCCTAGCCTACATAAGCCAGAGTTAGCTTGCTAGCTAATGCTAGCTAGTGTGTTTAACTATCTTTGGTTGAGATGGACAGACTGGTGATGTTTTATTTTCATTCAGTTAGTTACATATCATTTACGCTCTGGGAGGTGAGACAAGGTCCCTTTTCTTTTAAAGACTAATCTGTTATTATTTTTTGGGCTGATATGCAAAGTGAGCAGCTCATCTGAAGAACTAAACTTTGGTCAGTGCTCGAGGAATGTGGACTGACAGCCCTGATAACTGACCGTTCCTCCGTATCTGACAATAAGTACAACAATAATAACCCGTCCCTTTCAGCCAATCAGATGCCTGGATGTCATCTTGGAAACTACTACTACAAAGATAATGTGAACAAATGTTGGTAGGGAACATTTTTCCACCCAAAGTATTGGGATGGACATGTCCTTACCATCCATACACAAACCGACGCCCATGTTCTAATGTCCAAAACTCATAATGGTTTAAGTTTTTCCACTTAACACCAGGTACAGGCTGCAGTCTAGACTCAGCAGAACAAGGATGAAGGAACTGGAGAAGATCTTCCATTTTAACCATTTGTCTCTTCAAAAAAAGACTAGAGCTGTCCAGACTGGTCTTCTCTGCGGTTCTTTATGAATGTGAAAGACTGAAAATGAAACAGGTGCCTTTAAACTTAGTTTTCGGAGACTTTTGAGGATCGTCAACCAAATCAAAGCTCAGCTTTCTCTAAAACTGAAGATCTCTTATTTTGGACACATTATGAGAAGAACCAGCTCAGTTGAGAAGAAAGTGATGCTGGAACAGTTGAAGGTAAAAGAGGAAGAGGACCAGCAACAAGATGGATGAATACAATCAGAGAATCCTGAACAAGCCATTAAGAAGCCTGAAGACCCAAACAGAAGACAGGATGTTCTGGAGAAACATCCACATGGCCACCAAATATCTAAACTGACTTACTCACTAGAAGAAGAACTCAAGGTGATTTGCAGATACTTAATTTTTTACATTTTATAAATTTTGTACCAATTTTGGGCAAATACAGTCTATTTTATTTGCCGTATTTTGTTCCTAAGTGTGCCAACATATAGAGAAGATCTGAAATGTCACTCTGCGCCCGAGGCTGGAGGAGAAAAGGGCTTCTTACCAGATTTTCCACATTTTTGCTTTTGTACTTTCCTGTTTGAAGAGTGAATACTTCTGCACATCATGTGTAAATGTCACAGCCCTTTGACTGTCAGGTTCATACGTAATTTCTATTTCAATGTGTTTATAATGTGCTGTGGCTGAGGGCTGTTCAGGCTGGGAAAAAACAGCCAAGAGAACGAGGAAGAAACCTGTGATCATAAATATACCTATAAATACATTTAAATACATTACGCATAACTTTACTCATTTAGAAATATGAGCCTGGTAAACAGGGATACACTCACAATCAAACGTACCTTTAAAAGTGTTGTCTGGTCTACCGAATCAAATTTACACCACAAAGTCAAATTACACCACAATACATCAAGACACTGTAAACGTTTTGGCTGTGTTCCAATTCATAATTTCACTTCACTGACAATTTGCTGTTTATCATTTTTTCTCAGCACATAAGAGTCTGCGCCCAACTTAACGACTTAAGAAAGAAAATCGTTTTAAATGCAAAGAAAAAAGTTACAAAAAATTTATATTCTTAAGTTAATTTTTTCTAATTTTTTAGATTAGATTTAACTTTTTGCCAAATGTGATTGCAGTGAAACACACACACACACACACACTAGTAAACACACTAGGATGTGAGAACATGTGCCCCAAGTGGTGGGCAGCCCTATTCATGGTGCCCAGGGAGCAGTTGGGGTTTGGTGCCCTGCTTAAATGCACTTCAGTCATGACCTGCATGGGGATCAAACCAACAACCATCACCAGCAGGCTGCCCTTTACAATGTCGTTAATGTCTTTAAATGTTAGTCTCACGCTTGTGTTGGGCTGTATTTTAAAGATGACGTTCGCTTGAAAGGCTTTTAAACTGAAATTAAATTGTAAAAATGTAGCCCTGATTTCCATTTACCAACCAATTGAAATTCACCTTAATTCTAATATTTCTCATTTTGAGAAGCTTGTTATAAGATATTTTTAACATAAAACTACACGTTTTTTAATAGTTTTAAGCAATTTTGTTAAGTAAAATTATCTCACTCTATTGGGAGATGATTTTTAAATGATTGTTTAAAGCTTTTATATTAATTGAAGAAAAATGATCTGCCAATTATCATTTTACTTAATAAAATGACTTAAAACTTGAAAAATGTCAGATTTATTTATGTTAAATAGCCCTAGAATAAGCTCAAAATGAGAAATAATAGAAATGTACACTAGATTTAAAGTGTTTCTAGTTGCTAAGATGTTATTGTTTGCAGGAGATCTTTGCTAAATTTATTGTATGGTTGTTTATTTAATTTTTTTAATGTGTCTTGTCGTTTGAGAAGCTGTGTGATACATAAGAAAACAATGTTGAGTTTATTAAGATAATGTTTGAGAGATTTTTCTTATGAATCTCTTAGTGTTTGTAGGTTTTTCCTTAAGAAAGATTTTAAGAATCTGGTCCGGGGACCCAGCGCTTATGTACAAAATACAGACCACATGGTCCATAAGGAACACATTTCTGAATTTCTTTTTGAAATGCTGCCTCCTCGTGTCAGACCTGTGAAGTGACAACATCACAACAAAAAAATGAAGAAGTTCAAAATTTCATATTTTTATTATTTACACATAAAATTATATATTTTTTTGTTTTAATGTTGATGAGTTTGGTCTAAACATACTGTTCATGCATTAAAGTTTTGGTGACAATATGGAAAATTTGGAATACAGCAGTATGACCGCATTACATATGATCGTGGTGTAGACGTTGTCATTGTTTTTGAATGCAGTCGTGTTATCAATAGTGTGAACCAAGCATTAAGATTATTGCGATCTAGACAGTTGCAAACCTTTATTTTTACTTGTAATTCCATTCAAGTTCACAAGATGGCAGTAGATAGCCACTTCCCATCTAATGTCTTCTCCAAAGTACCACCCTGGAGGTAAAACCCACAATGGAGATCTAGAAACAGACCCTTCAGTAGAAAGTTCTGCTGTTTTTTGTTGCCACAATGGACCACTCTGTACCTTTCCTGTCACTGGACTGGTTCAGAGTGTTTAGTTTAGTTAGGAAACATAATTATCGATTTTAATAGGTTGCATTGATTCCACTCAACCTGTCCTGACTTTTAAAAGTAATTTTCTGATTTTAAAACACAATTTTTTTTGTTAAAACTGAAATAAAAAGCATTACTGAGTCCTTGGGCGACTGCCAGCCTCCTTTTAGACTCAAAAGCTCAATGTCCAGCTACAAACACCAACACAATGTAATACTGTAATGGGCATAATGACTACAGTGTATCACTTACAGAATCAATATTTAGGATAAAATTCTCTAAAACTTCTATGTGAGAAACTAAGTGGTGGACACAGGTCTCACAGTGCATAAAACATAAAAGTTTTATCTGAATGGCTTTAATAACTTTATTTTTATATATTTCTTGCAGCCAAACTCTCAGGCACTCTGAAAAATAACAGAAGTACCTGATGCATTATCAGCTCAAGAAGAGAACCACAGAAATACAGTGGAACCTCATTTATCGTTTGCCTTAGTTATCGTGCAGTTCCACAACTTTTTTTTGCAAAAATTTTGTCCCAATTATCCTTCATCCGCCTGGTTTTCGTCAACGTGCCCACATGAATGTTTCTTAGCTTCATGTACCTCTACCGATTGGTAGAGATAGTACAGTCACATGGTGCTAAGTTCAAAGTGATCTTCAATAAGATATAGTGAATTAAATGTGCTCTACCAAATGGTTGAGTAGGATGTTAAAGGGTTACATTTACATTGGGAGACAAATTGGGTGTCCTTTATATTCCTGAGCAAAGATCTAAAGATGTCCGGGTGTCAGTCATCTTGGCAAATTCACCACCAAGCTTGTAAAGCCTCAACAAAACCTGTCAAGTGGCTGATTTAGTCCCACCCAAACGTCAGCAGTACAGATTTAATTTCAGTCTTTATTCAGAGAACAAGGCGGAGGGGGGAGGTGGTCAGAGGGGTTGCTGGGAACTTTGCTTGACCTTGTTTCCAAAATGAGGAATTCACCAGAGAACCATCAGTCAGCTCCATAAACAGAGCTCTTCACTATTTTAAAAGTGATAGTCTCTGACAGTTTTACTGCTACAGGTGTCAGGCTTGTTATGTTCAGAATATACTAAAGCAACGTTCAGACTATAAGTGTAAATCTGATTTTTAGCTTATCTAGATTGTTTCCAGATTGATTTTTGGTAGTCTGTGCAGCCGAAAACCACTTGAAATCTGATTTTTTGCCCATCTTGATCCAAAGCCACATTTGGAGGTGATTTAATGAGTCTCAGTCTGGATGCTCTGGCCGCTCAAATCGGATTTTGAAGTGCCTTTTGCGTCACTCGTAACACGACAAACAACTACCACAAGAAGTGCATCCCAGGTTGCCAGGTCCCGAGTCTAATCACAGATGTTTGAGGAAGCAATATTTGCTTTTTTACTCTTAAATCATATTTTAATCTTAACTTCTCTTTCATTTTCTACATAACTGTAAGCTTTTTAATAATTAATTAAAATAATAATATTTTCATCTATATGTTCAGATTCCTCCACTGAGTCTATCTAAAGCATCTCCAGCTTTATTTGTTCTACTGTGGTACATCTTTGCGTGCTGTCGGAAGTTGAAACAAATAAATTGAAATCACATGAAAGTCACTGCAAGAGTCTACACAGCGAGTAAAACAATCTGGTGAAAGATCTGTTGTAAATATCTAAAATTTCTCATTTTGAGAATGGTCTAAGCTTATATGACTGTTTATTTCAGTTTATCAGAGCATATGTTCTTCACCCACATCCTCTCTCACACACTTCTCTTGCATGCCGTCTTCCTCTTCTCTCCATTTTTTCCTCAGCTCTCCAGCAGTAGCTGTGCCCAAATTTGAGTGTGAAGACTTTTTATGTATTATGATTTATGTCACATGTTATAGTCCAGCTAATCAGAAGGTCTTGCCATTAAATTTTAAAATTCACACTTAAAGTCAGGCCAATAACCTCGCCTATGCCTATATTAGCATATGCTAATTAATGTGACCTAGCCAGTCAGAGTAGGGTTCATCAAATTATTTATGAGCTCACCATAAAAGGCAAAAATACTCGTTTCTGTGGAAGGTCAAAGTATAGATTTCTAAATCCATGTAAATCCACATATTTTCACAATTTTTTACTATGAAACTTTGTGTTGTGTTTAAGTTTGTACTTTGTGTGTAATATGTGTGATTTATCAAGAACGTATAATGAGTAGACCAGAGGAGGATGGGTCCCCCGTGTGTGTCTGGTTTCTCCCAAAATTACTTCCTCCAGCTCTGAGGGAGTTTTCCCTTGTCATTGTCACCGTTGGCTCGCTCACTGAGGATTTGGTGTTTTGTTATTACTAACCCTGTAAGGCTGCTATGTGACATCAGTTGTAAAAAGCTCTTTATAAATAAATTTGACTTGACTTGACTAATATGTACCATTTCAACTGATATTCCACAGAATGGGCAGCGTTATTGTAATCAAGCTGACAACATGACTAAGTATTCTGAGGACCTTGTTCATAGGCAGTGACACACAGACTAGACGTTCTGATGGCACTGACTAGTTGACACATAAATATTTGCTTTAGAGGCAAAAACAGCGACGTACATGCTTTTGCAGGTGTTTCATTGAGTTTTGCTGTTTGTACTGTTTTGAGAAATACACTTGTTGTGATGCCAACGTAAATCATGAAGTGAGAAATGAACCAAACCGACTGTAATAAAGTGTCCTAAAGGAATGTGTCGTTTTGGTGGTAAAAGCTGATATACAGATTAGTTAACGCTAAAGTCTGATTGGGTTGATGCAGTTGGTATATTGAGAAGCTGCAGGTGGCCTTTCCTCACCCTTTAATTGTCGTTAAGCTGCTTTAGATAAGAATACTTGTTAAATGAATAAATGTGTGTTAGGTTCGTGGCCTTCTGCTCTTTCTGCTATTAAGTGACATCTAATCCCTGTTTCTGAAGCCGACCACACAGAGCCTCGCTCTCCTCCACTCAGACCCACTTTAATAAACCAGAACGCTTCTGATGTGCATCTCTGGACGGTTTCTCAGGGATATAAAGTTAACCAGAGCTCAGCATCTAATCAGGAAAAGCATCAGTACTGGACCGGGTCGCGCCCAAAGAACTTCTCATCAGGTAAAAGCTCAGCTGGGTTGATCACGGGGATGAAGTTTTCCTCTGAAACAGTGAAAATGGACCATCTGCTGGTCACATGGACACAGCTGGCTTTTCCCTTTTCAAACACAGCTCCCCTCACGCCGTTTACTCTGAAAACAGATACTTAATTGCTTTGAAGAGAAAGAGGAAATGAAAAGTGGAGAAAAAAGAGGAGGAGAAGGACAAAGTCAGCTCTAGTTTTCTTTGACTGAGTGGGATTAACAGCTGAACAGGGCAACCAGAACTCCAGATTATCTCAGTGATGTCAGTCACATCTGACTCCAGCAGGGCAGGTTCAGAAAAACTCAACTATAGTGAAAGTGTGGAGACTGTATCCAGATGGATGGATGGATGGATGGATGGATAGATAGATAGATAGATAGATAGATAGATAGATAGATAGATAGATAGATAGATAGATGGATGGATAGACAGAGATGGATGGATGGATGGATAGACAGAGATGGATGGATGGATGGATAGACAGAGATGGATGGATGGATGGATAGACAGAGATGGATGGATAGACGGACGGACGGACGGACGGACGGACGGACGGACGGATGATAGATAGATAGATAGATAGATAGATAGATAGATAGATAGATAGATAGACAGAGATGGATGGATGGATGGATGGATGGATAGATAGATAGATAGATAGATAGATAGATAGATAGATAGATAGATAGATAGATAGATAGATAGATAGATAGATAGACAGAGATGGATGGATGGATGGATAGATAGATAGATAGATAGATAGATAGATAGATAGATAGATAGATAGATAGATAGATAGATAGATAGATAGATGGATGGATAGACAGAGATGGATGGATGGATGGATAGACAGAGATGGATGGATGGATGGATAGACAGAGATGGATGGATGGATGGATAGACAGAGATGGATGGATAGACGGACGGACGGACGGACGGACGGACGGACGGACGGACGGATGATAGATAGATAGATAGATAGATAGATAGATAGATAGATAGACAGAGATGGATGGATGGATGGATGGATGGATAGATAGATAGATAGATAGATAGATAGATAGATAGATAGATAGATAGACAGAGATGGATGGATGGATGGATGGATGGATGGATAGATAGATAGATAGATAGATAGATAGATAGATAGATAGATAGATAGATAGATAGATAGATAGACAGAGATGGATGGATGGATAGATAGATAGATAGATAGATAGATAGATAGATAGATAGATAGATAGATAGATAGATAGATAGATAGATGGATGGATGGACAGACAAGGGGACATCTGGGGGACTTGAGTCACATGACCTGACTGAAGTTAGATTTGCAAATGTAAGGACTGAAGCCTTACTTGACTAACAGTCCGTGTGTGTGTGTGTGTGTGTGTGTGTGTGTGTTTGTGTGTGTGTGTGTGTGTGTGTGTGTGTGTGTTTTATTATTACCACCACCTGTCCAGATGTCTGGGCTGGTACACAAAGCATTTGTGATTATCGCGCCCACATGCCTCACATCAGTACTGATAACCAGCATCACAGGCACAGATTAAAGACAACATGCGATTTGTGAGGATGTTCACAATAAAGAAGAACATGACAATATAAACAAATATAAACAGCTCGAACACTAGAAGTCGCAGAAAGCCCAGCGGAGCACACTTCCTCGTGGTCAGTCTTAATCTTTTCCTGCATCTCCTAAGTGTTTCCTGAGACTGTGCTCTGGAAAGTTTCAGGATGACACAGATTCACTCTCAGCTCTTGTCTGGAATTTGAATTAAATTACCTTCAGACTAATAAGTACTTACTTATAAAGAAGACTTCCTCTTCTGAAAGACAATTTAACATCCAGTAAAACATTTACACAATCAGAGCCACAGGCCCAGACATCCAGGTGAATATATACAGTATATATACAGTATCTCACAACAGTGAGTACAGCCCTCACATTTCTGCACATGTTTTATTATCTTTTCACTGGACATCACTATAGAAATAAAACCTGACATTACAGAGCAGTCCCTGTACAGCTTGTATACATTTACTGTCTTCTGAAAACAACACACAGCCTTTAATGTCTGCAACACATGAATTTATGTGTAAAGCATAGTTTAACCCAATTTACAGTATACTCCTGTAAATTAAATTACTGTGTAAATGTATAAACCTACACATCTAAACATGACAACATGGAAGACATTTGTTTGGATAAAATCTAAAATAAAAAATTCAAAAATAAGCTTTTTGTTTATAATTAAATATCAAATGTAAATTGTTATATATTTTATTTTAACATATAAAGATATATTTCAAGCCTTTTTTGTTTTGCTGTTGATCACTTTTGCTTATAGCTCATGAAAATCAGAAATCAAGAAACTCAAATTATTGGAACAATAGTAAAATACTATTCAAACAGCATCAACATTAAAACAAAGAAAGACATGAAATATGCCACTTTACAAAAAGTTCTCCTTTTTGAATTAAATTAAATTGAACAGAAAATAAACTTTTTCAATATATTCCTTTTTTTTGGAGATGCACTACTAGACACCCAGGCGAAAGATCAGTTTAGAAGGAAGTCGCCTTAAGATCTCAGCGGTTTTTTGCAAACAACATTGTGATCAGATAAAAACACAAATTATTAAATCTCAGACCTTTTGATAAATATACCAGAAAATTCAACTACCCCGCTATCCATTAGTAGGTATTCAGTTTTTATTTGTATATTATTCCATCTTAGATTTGTGATATTCAGGGTTACATTTTTGGCTACACGTAGTGTGGGAGCGTCAGGTTTAAGTGTAGCTTAAATACGAGGGTGGCACAGTGGTTTGGTGGTTAGCACATTTGCCTCTCAGTACTTTGGTCTTGGGTTTGGTTCTTCATCTGGGTGAAGTTTCCATGTTCTCCCCGTGTCTGCTTGGGTTTTCTCCAGTTTCCTCCCACAGTAACAACAAATGGAAATCACTTGAATTGATTAGTCTAAATTGGCCAGGTGTGAGTGTGTGTATGTCTGTGTGCCCAGTGATAGATTGGTGGCCTGTTCTGGCTTTGGAATGCCCTGCCCAGTACCCAGTGGAGGGGAATGAGCATGTACCACTGCCCTGGACTAGATTAGGTAGTTAAGATTATGGATGGATATACCACCTTAGACCACTAGAGGGAAATCTGCACTAGGTGCTGGGTCAGGTGACATTAGTCACATGTACACGCCAAGGTCTCCAACCACCAGGCAGTGTGCCAACTGTAAGTGAGTGGTTTGAGTGTAGGTTTCTTTCATGAGACAACAGAGTTTAAACCTTTCAAGAAAAGAAAGTGTTGCTTAAATGTGTTTGGCTTTACAGGAGATTCACGTCCAAAGGCCTCAAGACTGTGTCACCATATTGAATCCAAATACAAAGAGCTCAAAGACAAACCCAGTAAGTTATTTGAACTGAAAAAAGGTAAAACAGAAGAAATCGCTGACAGTCTTTTACTCAGTAATATTTTGCTACTGGTTTCCAAGGACCATGAAGTTTTGGGAGAAACTACAGTTAAACAGGTGTCTCCCATCACCCTTAATGAGGCCCAGAGCTCTGACAGATTAAAAGATATTGGTGAGTTGTTGTGTTTTATAAGTAGTTATGTTTGTGTGTAGGAAATATATGCTATCTGCTAAACATTGATGATCCACATGATAAACAAATCAGGCTGACTGGTCATCACTTTGTTGGGTTTCACATCAAATTCTGCTGACTGGTCATCACTTTGTTGGGTTTTACATCAAATTCTGTTGACTGATCATCACTTTGTTGGTTTTTACATCAAATCAGGCTGAAAATTCTGCTGACTGGTCATCACTTTGTTGGGTTTTACATCAAATCAGGCTGACTGGTTACCACTTTGTTGGGTTTTACATCAAATTCTGTTGACTGATCATCACTTTGTTGGGTTTTACATCAAATTCTGTTGACTGGTCATCACTTTGTTGGGTTTTACATCGAATCAGGTTGACTGGTCATCACTTTGTTGGGTTTTACATCAAATCAGGCTGAAAATTCTGCTGACTGATCATCACTTTGTTGGGTTTTACATCAAATCAGGCTGACTGGTTACCACTTTGTTGGGTTTTACATCAAATTCTGTTGACTGATCATCACTTTGTTGGTTTTTACATCAAATCAGGCTGACTGGTCATCACTTTGTTGGGTTTTACATCAAATTCTGTTGACTGATCATCACTTTGTTGGGTTTTACATCAAATCAGGCTGACTGGTTACCACTTTGTTGGGTTTTACATCAAATTCTGTTGACTGATCATCACTTTGTTGGGTTTTACATCAAATTCTGTTGACTGGTCATCACTTTGTTGGGTTTTACATCGAATCAGGTTGACTGGTCATCACTTTGTTGGGTTTTACATCAAATCAGGCTGAAAATTCTGCTGACTGATCATCACTTTGTTGGGTTTTACATCAAATCAGGTTGACTGGTTACCACTTTGTTGGGTTTTACATCAAATTCTGTTGACTGGTCATCACTTTGTTGGGTTTTATATTGAATCAGTTGAACTGATCTCTACCCAGCAAGCATGGTGATATACTGACAACACTCTATGTTCTTGCAGCATTTATACAGTGTTAAAATGAGGTTCTATACTTGTTTGGCACATTCTTGGGTTTTATGTCAAATCATATTGGCCTTTGGCTGAATTGGTCACGACTTTGTTGGGTTTATATAGAATTATGTGACAGATCTTCGCTTTGTTGGGTTAAATATACATTTAACTGGAATGAACACAGACTATATCTTTAAGACTGTGACTGAGCATGATCCTGTGTGTGAGTGAGAGAGGAATGATCAGTGTTTTGGCTGGAAATTCACTGTCTTTCTGTCGTTCAGTGCAGCTGCTCCCTTTGAGACTCTTCTACTCGAGGGTAGAGTGTTTAGTTCTTTTGTGTTCAGGATGGAGTGAAAGTTAATCCAGGAAGTTTACACCACTGACCTCTTTCATCTGCTTGTCTCCACACTGTTGGATCTACAGTAGAGAAACATTATAGCTCACACAACAGTATCAGAACTACTACAACATCTAGTAAATGTTACCACAGGCTTCTGTGCATTGATTTGGCATTATGACATAAGCATATGAATAATTATCCATTAGCAAAAAGACAAGAACTCAATATTGAGAGCTTATTGTAGTGATCAGTTTTAACGGCAGAGCTTATTTTATTAGTGTACATTCTCCCTTTAGAAGAAGACAAATGATGATGTATATTACTCTATATTTTGTAGACGGACACAGATGAGCCAATATGTTAACCCCCTGGAGTCAATTTCAGACACTCTGATGTAGTGACTTGACATTTTTACAAATTACACCCTTCTAAAATTATTTTTCTCCCAAAGTGTTACACAGACTTTTTAACACAAACTCAGCAACAACAGAGTTAGAACAGTAAGAGTGTCATAAATCTATATTCTGATTAAATCTGCTCCAAACGTAGACTTTCCAAAAACCTGTTGTCAGATGTTCTCAAATATTGTGAAAAAACACTCTAAACATTTCTAGCCAATACTTTTGAGCTCAGAACTGAATAAACAGAGGTGTTGGCTACACACTGCTCATTACAGTTTTTAGACATTGCATGTGATTTTATTTCTAAAGCTGAACTAATGTGAGGTGACACTCCGTTTTCCTCAGCCACTAACCCTACATTGAATATTTATGAGATGAGTGTGAAGTGAGATGTTTTTGTTCATGTTCACATTCCACACATTCAACGGCCAGTAATCCACCAATAGAACGTCTGGAATTACCATGTCATTATTATATGAATGAATGGGGGGCTGGAAAAGAGTTCCATTCAGAGAGGCGGAAAGGGGGGTGCAGTTACAAAGCGGTTGTTTGTCGATTGGTTCTGGGTTGAATATAAGACCCGGAGCTACAGCCCCTTAGCCCGACCCTAGTACCGCCCCTGCTGAGAAACGCAGGGGTTTATAAAGGGGAGCTGATTAACACATGAGGACTGGAGAACAGGTGAGAACACTAATGAGATTGCCATGACTGACAGAACAAGGGTGGGGACTTAAAGACATAGACACAGCAAAGACAGAAATCGTGACAGTACCCTCCCTCGAAGATGCCTCAACTGCGAGATCAAAACCCAGTGAACAAAACAACCCAGTCATAAGATCCCAGACTCAAGTGACAGGATACATGGAATTAAAAAGGACAGGAGCCAAGTAGTGCAGAGGTTTGTACAGCCATGTCCAGAGCTATACGAACCCAGAAGTCCCATACCACAGTCCAGGAGAGACCTACAAGCCGGTCCATGGGCGTAGGTCCCATTCAAATCAGTAACGATCTTCAGTGTACTGAAGGATTGTATTATACAATAGTGTTAACATTTAATAGTAGACTTCCTGTCATGTGACTGTTAGCTGCTTTTAGCATTCAGCTAATATGCTGGACAGAATTATTCATGACTGCAGTGATCTGTGTATTTGTAAATAAGAGTGGTTTACTTGCCCAAAGCTTTAACTGTGTTTAATGACTTAGTACAATAATGAAGGGAACGTGACGTTGACATTAAAAATGCAGATTAATCTCTGAGCGGTACTGCACTAAACTGGAAAAACTTAAATTGGTGTGTTTTAATAGTGGGAATATTTCCCCATAAAGCTGTTCTTATTTGAGAATAAAAATATTTGTAGTGCACACTGTAGATTTTAGTGTGCACTACAGTTCGTATAAAGCAGTACAGAACAGTAGTTGAGTATTGGAACACAGCCAGAGTCTACAGTATCTGGATGGATTATGTGTAATTTGATTCTAGACTTGATTCAGAAGACCAGACGGCCCTTGTGAAGGTCAGCTTGGCTGTACGAGTGAGCCTGTTCACTAGTGCACATTGCTAAGTGAATAAATAAAAATAATGTTACTTAAAAATCCAAATTGACATCAGTTTTAATCTGTAAAAGGATGTAAAAATTTTGAGGCAATCAGGAAACATGACAAGTAACCTGGTATACATACACTCGCTGGCCACTTCATTAAGTATGCATAGCTTGTATCTACTCATTGTTCATTTTAGCTCCACCCACCCGAGCCATGCACTATGTACTGACAGTAATACATATGTTTCTCTGCATACTTTCATTACTCTGTTCTTCAATGGTCTGGACCCTCACAGAGCTGGCATTATTTGTGGTAGATCATTCTCAGCACTGTAGTGACACTGATGTGGTGGTGGTGGTGAGAGTCTCTTCTGAGTGGATCAGACACAGCACAGCTACCACATCAGATACCATAGCTCCCACTTTACACCTTAGCACCTATCTGGAGCACCCCAGCAACACCTTAGCAACCACTCAGGAGACCATAGCAACCACTTGGGTACACCTTAGCAACTACCTGGAGCACCCTAGCAACACCTTAGCAACAACTCAGGAGACCATAACAACCACTTGGGTACACCTTTTCCACAACGATCCCACGAGGTCCATCAACGATTCCACATGGGTTCACCAA